>LUCW03000458.1:0-40000 GCA_001586965.3 Sphaeroforma sirkka | reverse complement strand
ATACCTATATGCATATCTACGTGCATATGTATATGCGTACCTACATGCACACTTTTGTGCATGTATGTATGCTTATCTATCTACCTGGACATATGTGTGCATACCTACATGTACGCCTACATGCATGCATATGTCGTTGTACAGCATTTGCTCCATGTAGTCAACATGCTGTGTGAAAGTAGCCACCAAAGTACTCGGCAGATATCTGTGGAATCCAAGCTATGAACTGGCGTATCGCAAACACCTATACAAACACACCCAGCGGATTGCTGCTACACACATCCATGCATCAACCACCCACGTATTTGTACCCTTGGGCCACGTTCTGATTCATTTGGTCATATTCGTATTCGCACCTTTTCCACAGACAAGACAACCGGCGACTGCGAAAGCAATCGGCACATCCCCGGCAGTTATCTGTGGAATCGCAGTTATGAACTGACGTATCGCGTGCGAATGGCCACGGCCGACGAAGCACCGCCTACGCTGTCACTTTCTCTGTCAGACTCAAATGCCCACCGAAATGGCCAGAAGTTGGTATGTTCGTATTGAGGTGTTTGTATTGATGTGTTCGTAGTGATATGTTTGTATTGATGTGTTTGTATCGATGTGTTTGTATTGATATATTTGTATTGATATGTTTGTATTGATATGCTTGTATTGATGTGTTTGTATTGATGTGTTTGTATTAATATGTTTGTATTGATATGTTTGTATTGATATGTTTGTGTAGATGTGTTTGTATTGATGTTTGTATTGATATGTTTGTATTGATATGTTTGTATTGATATGTTTGTATTGATATGTTTGTATTGTTTGTATTGATATGTTTGTATTGACATGTTTGTATTAATGTGTTGGTATTGATATGTTTGTGTTGATGTGTTTGTATTGATGTTTGTATTGATGTTTGTATTGATATGTTTGTTTTGATATGTTTGTATTGATGTGTTGGTATTGATATGTTTGTGTATATATGTTTGTATTGGTATGTTTGTATTGACATGTTTGTATTGATGTGTTGGTATTGATATGTTTGTGTTGATTTGTTTGTATTGGTATGGTTGTATTGATATGTTTGTATTGATATGTTCGTATTGATGCGTGAGCTGATATCTGATGCAACACGGATGTTTGAAACAAAACACAATTGCCCAAACACAATTGGTGCCTTGTGCGTTTGTGCACACATCTACAACCACCACTCACGTAGTATTGCTTGTTGCTTTGGAATTGCCATGTGCTCTCACAGGACGCTACGTCGGTCCTCGCACCACCGCCCACAAGCGCGGTCAAGCTGCAGTACGTAAACGAATTCGCGGACCCCCGCGAGCTGTGTAAAGGACTGAAAATGTACAACGACAGGGGAGAAAACGTATCCGTAGAGGAGTCGGCAATCAGAGAGGTGCTGGTCTACGCCATATTCCACCTGATGGCTGTCGTGTGGCGACACACACAGGGAACGGGCGGCAGTGTGTTGCTGTCTCCTGGTGAATTCGTTAACCCGAAGATCTCCGCAAAGGTATGGGTTGGTACAAAGCTCGTCCGTGTATTGTTTTTGGATAACCGGCGTAGAGCTATTCCGTTTCTGAACAGATATGTATTTGTGTGCGTCTGTTTGTATATTTGCACTTACTTTCTTTTCTGGTTAGTCTTATGTCTATATCTTCCTCTGTTCGTTTAAGTGTATTGCGTTCCGTCTGTGGGCAGTCTATAGTTGTATGACGTGTGTCTGTTCGTATATGTGCACTTACTTTCTTGTCTGGTGAGTCTTATGTCTTATCTTCCTCTGTTCGTTAAGTGTATTGGGTTCCGTCTGTGGGCAGTCTATAGTTGTATTTGTGTGCACTGGTGTGGGAGCAGCTGTCCCTTTAGTCTCTAGTCGCATCTGCATTTGTTTGTAGACGTACAGTTGATTCCGTTGCCTAGTCGCATCTGCATTTGTTTATAGACGACTGTTGATTCCGTTTCCTAGTCGCATCTGTATTTGTTGATAGACGTACAGTTGATTCCATTTCCTAATCGCATTTGCATTTGTTTATAGACGCACAGTTGATTCCGTTTCTGTTCTCATTATGATCGCGTTCACACTTGTTTGTACTATTGTTGGCGTTGTCTGTGCTTCAAGCTACGTTATTAGCGTATAGTGCGTTTTTAAGCCATATTTTTAGTGTAATGCGTGTTTGTGTGGTACGTTTTGTATTGAACGAATATAAAAGACACTGCTGTAATTTTTAATCGCGGGAGCGGTTACAAGAAAAGAAAAGAAAAGAAGAGAAAAGAAATGCTTGTATACGGTGGTGCATAGATGTGCTGGAAGCTAATCCGATACGGGCACATCCTGAAATGGACTTACAAAGCAATATGTGTACTATTACCAATCTCTGAGCTGCGTTCTCCCATGCGACTAGACTATCTCCCGTAGACTGTTAGTGTCCCGTACTCCACCTCGTTGATTCTATGACCTCTGTGCTATTCACCTGCCCCCATCTGGCGTCAATGGCTTTAGTATGATTGCACACGTACCACATTCGTACATGTCCATAGTTGGGTGTATGTCTGATGTACACACATACAATCACCCATAACCATATCATACAATCCATGCATATACCTGTGCACGTATCACGTACAAGCTCGAGCATGGCAATACACCATGTATCCGTATATACTTCTCTACATACAAACAGACATACCTACGAACCGATAGGATGCCATACAGCTCTATACATAAATACGTTTACACTTTAGGTTACGTTGTGTGCCGTGTTGGGTGGGCGTGCTAGTGCGAGATAAGATGATATCTTCGGTCGTCTCTTTGCCCAGCCTCTTCGTTATAGCTCTCACGTATCTTTATTGGCACACGTGCTCTCACTCTCAAAGAGTGAGTGCGTGAACCCCTCCGCTCTGACATTCATCACACGCGCACGCCCCCAAACCCTTCCCCCAACCACTTACATACTTCACGACATACATGCAGATAACAATACACCTACATGCATATGTACTCACATACACACATACACGTACACACCCGTCACATACGCCTTTATACCTGCACACACCACACCCGCATGCATATGTACTCACATACACGTACACACTCGGCATATACGCCTTTATACCTGCAACATCACACCCGCATGCATATGTATGTACTCACATACACGCACACACTCGGCACATATGCCTTGATACCTGCAAACATCACACCCGCATGCATATGTACTCACATACACGTGCACATTCGTCACATACTCATACACATACACACTCATCACACCCCAATATAGCTGCACACATCACACCCGCATGCATATGTACTCACATACACGTGCACATTCGTCACATACTCAAACACATATACACTCATCACACCCCAATATACCTGCACACATCACACCCGCATGCATATGTACTCACATACACGTACACACTCATCACGTTCACCATTGTACACATTGTACTCACACACACACACACACACACACACACACACACACACGCACGCACTCACACACAGGTTACGCAGCAGTTGGCTGATCCTTTGTCGTTGGCGTCGCGGTGTCTGCCACAGTGGGTGGGTGCGCTAATGCACAAGTTTGGGTTCCTGTTCTCGTGCGAGTGCCGACGACAGTACATGATGGCCATGTACATAGGCATCCCTCGATCCACTCAGAAGATGATGAGTGCAAGCGGGTATGTGTGCTGTAGCTGAACTCCAACGATACTAAACAAGTGTACGGGAGTGTAGCGCCTTTTGTGTAGTGTATTGATACTAAACAAGTGTACAGGAGTGTCGCACTGTTTGTGTAGTGTATTGATACTGAACAAGTGAACGGGAGTGTAGTGCTGTTTATGTAGAGTGCATTGATACTAAACAAGTACACGGGAGTGTGGCGCTGTTTGTGTAGGGTGCATGCTTGTAGGTGTGTGCGATGTTGTTTCTCATACGAGTGACTGTAGGCATCCCTCGATCCGCACGAATGATGACGAGTGTAAGCGGGTAGGTATATTCGATCTAAATACAAACTGTACTACGACTTAAGCAACTATGCACAAGTTATATAACGGTGTGTGTAGTGTATGCTCGTCAATGTGTGCGATGTTCCTCTCATACGAGTGACTACAGCAGTACATAATGGCCATGTTTATATGTATCGTCCGATCCACTGCACATCTAGGCACCTCTTTTCCGTATGTCATTGGCACTGACTTCCCTATCCTTTTACAATTCATCTACTTATCTTTCCCTATGTCATTTGTACCGATTTCCCTATCCTTTTACACTTCATCTAGTTACCTTTCCGCATGTCATTGGTACTGATTACCCTATCCTTTTACACTTCATAGGCGTACTGGTAGTGCCCTACACAGATTAACGGCTGACAGGTTTACGCACACAGCGCGCATCAAGGCACGCGTAAGACGACAGCACTTGCTACAGTCTGTATTCAAGGTGAGACTACGCTTATATCAAATAACAAACCTAAAACCCTAACCTCTGTATTCAAAACCTGAACTCCTAAAACCCTAACCTCTGTATTCAATGTGAGACTATGCGTATATCAAATAACAAACTGTCTGTATTCATTATTCTGGTGAGACTACGCTTATGTCGAGCAACACGCTGTTCATGATGCGTGTCAATGTGTGACTATGCATATGCCATGTGGAATGCAGTCTATGGTGTGTAACCTTAAGAGGTTGCGCTTTTTCTAATTAACAAATATTCCATGAGCGTTCATGTCCATGTTCTGTGAAATGTCCATGTTCTTTGAGATTTGATAGACTTGGCTAGCGATGTATGTGCTGCTTGTGGGGCAGAGTCAGTTGTTGTATGTGAAAGAATTTAGCCCGAGACCTTGGCTGTCGTGCAATACGCGCGCATGTCACATGCGGGTTTGACGATTGGTTTATGTGTTTTTAAGATTTGTGTAGTATGATATCATGCATATATAGCGCAATACATACGTATTCATATAGTCGACCTTACGTATACGTTGCACGATTTGCAAGTTTTATACCGTTATCTAAATTTGAGATTAGACATGTTCGAGCGCAAGAAAAGCAAGGACGCATTCGAATTTTAGGATTTTTTTTGTTGTTGAACGAATTGGCATTCTGGGTGTCAAAAATGAGATACTGACCCTGCCTGATCCATAGTCGTGCTGGATATTCCTTTACAGCTTGGTTTCCTCAATCAGTTGTTATCCGAATTAGGCGACCATCGGGTGATTAGCGATTTCGAGTCTAAAACTAAATGAGACTACCCAACCCGTTCCTACAAACCCAATGGTTGTGCAGTCTGCCTTAGCACACGCAATTTCAGACATTAGCCTCAAAAACACGTTACGCCGCATGACAGCTGATGACAGATTACTGCTGCATTGCTACATTTGTCTATCAGATGTTGACCAAATTAGGTGGCTATCGGTCGATTATTGATATTGAATTCGTCGATGAGGTGGGGACGGGCCTGGGGCCCACTTTGGAGTTCTACTGTTTGGCATCGAAAGAGTTCCAACGCCGTGATCTCAAGATATGGAGAGACGCCGATGGTATGGTATTGATATAGTACTGTGTTGCCGTCTATGATGTGTTGATGTGCCGATGGTATGGTATAGATATACTACTGTACTGCCGTCTATGATGTGTTGATGTGCCGATGCTATGGTATTGATATAGTACTGTTACTGCCGTCTATGATGTGCTGATATGTCGATGGTATGGTATTGATATAGTACTGTGCTGCCGTCTATGATGTGTTGATGTTCTTACGTCATGTGACATGTGAAGTGTGCCATGAGTGTTGTTGTTAATTCACATGTCACACGAGTGTAACCTTTGGCATTGAAGGAGTTCCAACACCGCGGGCCAAAATACGGCGAGATGCTGATGGTAGTGTACGAGTCAAACAGTACAATTTTCACTATTGCCATTAACAGCCCAATGTCTACGTATAGTTATGTATACATTGCTATTGTTGACCATCGTACCAATAACTGTCTACTACTATACGATGCATACCCTAATTTAAACTAGCTGTCTACTACTATACTAATTCCCTAATTAAAACTAAACTACTATACTATTCATACCCTAATTCGTCCCATGTCTATGGCTTGTCAACCAACAGCAAGTGCGGCCAGCGAAGAAACGAAGGAGTGTGTCAAGTCCATGTGTGGGTTATTCCCACGACCTGAACCTGTAGTCAGTGGTATGTTTAGCCACCAAACATGATATGCGTTTTTTGATGTGTTATGATAAAAGTGAAAATAGATCCTGAAATGACCAAAAGTTTTTTTTAATCACTTGGAATATTTTATTGTCATCCAATGGCAACACTCTACACTTACCACTCTCTACACTCTCAGCCAAGGAATTTACGTACCCCACAGTCCCTTCAGATGCTGTAGCCAGTGCACACGCATCAGATAGTGGCAGTTAGTTGATCGTTATCTCATTCTCAATCACACATACATCCACACCTTCACCCACTACACTCTCAGCCAATGGGAAATCGCCTAAGGATTTAACTACCTCCACGGACAATGCAAAGTCTCAGCAACCAACAGATACGGATGCTACAGCCGAGCGTTGGCAGTATTCGACGTCTCTGTTCCATGCGATGGGCATGTTGCTCGCACGTGCACTGTATGACAATCGCCTGATTGACATCCCGTTGAACCCTGTGGTCTACGCCTGGTTAAAGCTCCCTTCAGTTGACAGGTTGGTGTTGAGGATGGCTAGATGTATGTGGTGTTGTGTAAGATATGTATATATGATCAATATCGCATCTAAATCGAGCTTATTTGCCTGGATGGATCGCCTCTTTATTGACAACTTGGTGTTATCATCCTTATTCCAATGGCGCATATCTAGCTAAACCTTCTTCAATCGACATGATGTAACCTGACATGTCGACGGATTGTTGTGTAGTTGTATATAGTATTGAGCGAGATCGTGTGTGTGTATCAATACCGGAACTAAATCAAGCTTATATGCTCGGTTGAGTTTTATCTTTCAAGTGACCACTTAGTGTTATCACAAGCGTTGATCTGACTAGACTCTCTGCAATTGGCAAGCGAATTTGATAACTTATGGAAGTTGCGTGGTTTGCGTGTGTGCGATAGGACTTCCCCTTCAATCTGTTATAAAAAGCCGGCCGAATCTTTTCTTAAAGCCTATGTCAGTTTACACATCACAGTATGTCACACCTTATATATGTATGATGCTGATATCGCACTTATTGAACCGATACTTCACCTATTAGTGTATCGATTGTGAAAGATATTGCGATTATTACATATGGTTCTATACAAATTACATGCCCTACAGACCAAGCGAGCAGTATGCGCACAGTCTGTGAGAACAACCTGTGACAGCACACAACACAAAACAAATAGCTTACAATACACAACACACAACACACAACACAGAGCACCTTACAGCACATAACATAAAACACGCAATATACGATACACGACAGATATTACACCATACACCAGATAATTTACAATACTTGATTAACATGAATGGAATCCACATTCTCTCACACACAATCATCTACACACACAGTAATTCCGATAATTCTGAATCAAATGACAACGCCAAAGTTACGGCCGCCGACGCACGTGTGAGCACAGATAGTGTGAGAGCAGTATAAGCACACTCGCCAACTTGGCGTTGGTGGACGCCCAACTGACTCAAAGTATGCAGAAGATGCAAACAGCTGCACTCAACAAGAAGAGTACCGGCGGGTAAGTCTAAGAGTCTTATTCCCAATAAATAATAGTATATATATATATAAAATATACATACATACATACACACACACACACACACACACACACATATATATATATACACACACACACACACACACACACATCACAATATCACATATATCATATATATATATATATATATATATATAATATATATATATATATATATATATATATATATATATATATATATATATACATATATATACATATATTACGTGCGTATGCATGCGTTCGCATTCGTTCGTACATACGTACGTACGTACATACATACATGATATACATAATAATATATATGTATATAAATATAATATATATAATATATATATATATATATATATATATATATATATATATATGCTTACATGTACACGCACTGCGTACATACGTACGTATGCGTACGCACAATACAATGTTGTGTATATATATATATATATAATAATAATACATAATAATATGTATAATGCGTATATATATGCGTATACGTTACGCGTGCGTACGCGTACGTAGCGTGCGTACGTAATAACGTAATATAGTAATATCGTTAATGTAATATATTAATATATATTATGATGTGACATACGATGATAACGATGATGCACATGTATGCATGCATGTATGCATGTATGTATGTCGTATGCATGCATGTATGCATGCATGCATGCATGTAACATATACGTATTGCGCCATATATACAACAATACCAACAACAATCACAACAATCACACATCACGTCATTGTTACATATGTAATCATATCTATAATCTGTATCAATCATATCCATATCCATGTCCATCCATCTATCATATTGCATTGCGTGTTATTATATGTGTACGCATGCATATTACACATGCATATAACATGTCATGTATATATATATATTATTATAATAATATATATGTATATGATATGCATAATATGTATATAACAATATTATATAATATAATATATACATAATAATAATGGCAGTATGTATGTTAATGGCACATATAATTATAAATAATATTGTTACATAATGTATAACCAACATGTATGTGTATTGCCATAGCCGTGTTATTAATAATACATATATTATGTAATAATATATGTATTATTATTATAATATATATAATAATAATATTATTATTATAATAATAATATTATATATATAATATATATTATATATATATATATATATTATATATATATAATATGTATATATATACAGCACATGTATATATATATATATATATGTATATATATATATATATATATATATATATATATATATATATATATATAATATATAATATATATATATATATGCTATATATATACATATGTATATATATATATATATATATATATATATATATATATATATATATATATATAATATATATATATATCTAAAATAGGAACATATTTGTATATTCATGTAACACTTTCAAATATAGATACATGTATCTATGTACGGACTCATAAATTTACACCCGTGTCAGTCATATATATGCGGCTACGTGTGCATTTAATAGTGACGGCTACTGAAGATTACGATGTGTATACATCAGACATAAATTGTCGTTTATTCTCTGCACACGCGTGCAGGCGAGTGGTATTTGATGGGGCGACGGTCGATGATCTGTGTTTGGATTTCACACTGCCGGGCCATCCATCCATTGAATTGGTTCCCGACGGAAAGAATGTGGCAGTCACATCCGACAACGTGACCGACTATGTAGAGGCTGTCGTACGGTACACACTCGTAGACGGCGTCCGCGAGCAGATGATGGCCATGAGGTAGGTTGTGCAGGCGAGTGATTAGTGGTACTTCTGTTGGATGGGGATGTTACTATTTTTGGTTCTACTCTGAGTACGTTCTTGTATTGGTATCTAAATATGCTACATACATACATTACCGCTTAGTGGTTTGCTATAATGCTATATGTAAACATTAGTTTTCAAGTATTTTACTAAAAATTATACATATATGGTCTTGCTCTTTTTGGATGTTCGGTATTTGTGTGCTCATGCATTCATACACCGCATTCTCTCGCAGCCACAGGATGGCAGGAGTGTCAATCAACCATGCTACTTCCTTCTAATCTTGATTGTCTCATGTCTATGTGTGGTTTGCTAACTATCTATATACTATCTATCGCTGTCCTCGCAGACGCGTGATGGCAGGAGTGTTAATCAGCCATGTTTCTTCCTACTCTTCGTGATTGTCTCATGTCTCTGTGTGGTTTGCTGACTATCTATATACTGTCTTGCGCTTTCCCTTGCTGACACGTGATGGAAGGAGTGTCAATCAATCATATTACTTCCTTCTAATCTTGATTATCTCATGTCACTGGTTGGTTTGCTTACTATCTATATCCTGTCTACCGCTTTCCTCGCAGACGCGTGATGGCAGCAGTGTTAATCAACCATGTTACTTCCTTCTAATCTAGATTGTCTCATGTCTGTGTGGGGTTTGCTTACTATCTATACCCTGTCTACCGCTTTCCTTCTTGATTGTCTCATGTCTGTGTGTGTTTGCTTACTATATATACACTGTCCACCGCTTTCCTCGCAGGCGCGGCTTTGCAAGTGTGCTGCCCCTGCCGACTGTGTCCTTGTTCTCCGCAGAGGAACTGTCCCATCTGCTCTGCGGCGCAACCGAAACCTGGACTTTAGACATGCTGCACAGAGTGGTGAAACCCGACCACGGCTATACGCACAGCAGGTGTGTACGTACGTCGACTAGATATAGCTGTACGATAGCGAGTTGTATATACAGAAAAGAAGGTCTGTATATTGAGTTGGAAGTTGGTTATTATACGGTAGCAAACCCTGTTGAAGGTCACTAACACAACAGGGTTTTCGTGCGTCGATTAAAAGTAATTTGAAGACATCGAGCTGTATAAATACAAAAAATCAGTATGTCGATTAGGAAATTGATTCTCATACGGTAGCACATACTTAGAAATATACATAAATATATACATATATACAAACAAACATACCTACATACAGGCATATATACATACATACATATACATACATACATTGCATACATACATACATACATACATACATACATACATACATACATACATACATACATACATACATACATACATACATACATACATACATACATACATACATACATACATACATACATACATACATTGCATACATACATACATACATACATACATACATACATGCATACATACATACATACATACATACATACATACACATACATACATACACATACATACATACATACATGCATACATACATACATACATACATGCATACATGCATGCATACATACATACATACATACATACATACATACATACATACATACATACATACATACATACATACATACATACATACATACATACATACATACAAACATTATATATATATATATATATATATATTATGTGTGTTTGTTTATGTATACACTATTCATGAACGTTTCTCTCCTCTTGTTCATAGTCGGCCGGTAGAGTGGCTGTTCAACGTCATTTCCAAGTATAATTCTGAGGAGCAACGCAAGTTTCTGCAGTTTGTGACCGGCGCCCCCCAGTTGCCCGTTGGTAAGTAGATCGCATATGTTTCCCAACTGCCTTTGTGCACTCAGATATTGCTATGTATAAGTACATATGGATAAATACGAATATTTCTTTTTTAAATAGTTGTTTTTGTCCTATATATCGCATTAACATAGGTACAGAGACATGTATACATGTATGGCTTACAAAATGTTTTGTTTTTAATATGCATCTCCGCCCTTGTACTGGCTATTAGTGATAATCATAAGCTGACAATGGTTATTGTGATCTTGTGTCGTACTTCGATATCTCAAGTGTCTATGATTTGTGTCTATTTTTATATGACAGGGGGTCTTGCTGCGCTGACACCTCCACTAACGGTAGTGCGTGTGCGATCCGATGTTGACACGTGCGACAGCTTACTTCCTTCAGTTATGACTTGTCAGAACTACTTCAAACTTCCCGGTGAGTGCGTTGTAGAACATGTACACGTTTTATGACCACACGTACATATATACTTGCATATGCATGCATATACATATTCATATACATAATCATATATATATATATATATATATATATATATATATATATATATATATATATATATATTATATATATATATGTATATATATATATATATATATATATATATATATATATATATATATATTATATATATAATATATAACATATTATATATTATATATATAATATATATATTATATCATATATATGTATACATGACATATATATATATATATATATAACATATATACATACATATATATGCATGCATATATGCATGCTATATATGTATATATGTGCATATATATGTATATATGTATATATATATATGTTATTATTATATAATATTATGTATATATACAAATGTGTATTATATACATGTATGTATATTATAACTCATATACACCATAACCTCATATATATATAACATAATTATTATAACTGTATATATATATATATGTATATATATGTATATATATGCGCGTATTATATATATATATATGTAATATATTGCCTTATATATTGCATATATTATATATTATGTATGTATGTATTATACATATTATACATATATATATATATATATATGTATATATATATATATATATATATATATATATATATATATATATATATATATATATGTATATATATATATATATATATATATGTATATATATATATATATATATATATATATATATATATATATATATATAAATATATATAAATATAATATATATATCTTACATCGCTATGCAGCAGTACTTTGTCCTCTGTTTAGTATGTTCAACATATACTGGATTTTGCTTCTATTCGGCACCAATAGCTATTGCGTATAGTCGAAATGATAGGAAGTGTGAAATGAAAGAACATTTTGCGAGGCTGACGACTATTTTATAGAGTATTTTGTGTGATATTGGTATTTGGTATATGTTTGTTAGTCGCGTAGGACACGGATATATATACATGTAAGCAAGTACGGATATTACTCGCATTTATCATCATGAAGTTAATCAAATACCACATTCAAGGCCGAGACGCACTTTAATTATGTGTTAGTTAAAATAGAGTTATCTTGCCACTGTGAATGTGCAAGCCTCTCACGGGATCAAACATTATGTATATTCTACGTTTATCTGTTTTGGGTTTTAGAGTTTCTGTTTTGGGTTTTACAGTTCTGGATTTTGTTACCCAATTTACTTTTGGGTTGGACTTGTGTTTTCGTATGGAGGCATCTTCTCGCTTAAAGGGCCTCTTTCAGCTTTCATTATTTTTTTCCTGATCGCAACAATTGTATTGTCTTTCATCTGTAGACTACACCAGTGAGGAGATCTTGGCTCATAAACTCCAGACAGCTATCGTCGAAGGCACCGGATCGTTCCATTTGTCATAAACGAATGTATCTGGTGACCCCCACGGAATATGTCAATCCGAAGGCGTTTGTCTGCACGGATTTTGGAGACAAACTCTCGAGAGAACACCCACACTTCTCAAGTGCAATCTGCGCAAGCTAAAGATATAGATCAGTTCATTTACGTACGTCTCGTATGGGGATGCGTTCAGACTGTGCGGATTATAACACACTTGCGAACGAGCCCTCATTCACTCCCGCATGCATCAACTAATAGATGTGTGATACAAACTCACGCAGTATCCAATACGAGGTTCGCCTCCATGCTTGTGAGATACGTCTCATTCACTCCCTATAGTTTGAGAGAGACCGAACTTTCTGCGTCCATATATCCTGAACCACACTCCCTATATTTTGAGAGACCGAACTTACTACGTCCATATATCCTGAACCACACTCCCTATAGTTTGAGAGACCAAACTTACCATGTCTATACATCCTGAATCACACGCACTGACGCGTATCTGCGGCGCCCTTACCCTATAGTCCATAAACAGCTCTTAGAGGACGCATATGAATGACACATGGTTGGACAGCATATGCTGAGCACGCGGAGAGGACCTCTTGTGCACGCCCAAACAAATACAACCATTCCAGGCTATTAAATGGCGCAAGTATATCCGTACATGAACAGTCGAAGAGATACAGCTGTCGAATGTGCGATAACGTGATAGTTACTGTCAATGCCCGACATCGGCGATGATGCAGAACAACACCAGCGGTAGATGCTGCGCTTGGCAAACGTAGACTCATACTCGCGTGCCGTAGTTCTGTGCATGCGCTTGGCAAACGTAGACTCATACTCGCGTGCCGTAATTCTGTGTGAAATGCGACCAATGACGTGTGTACGACCAGACTATGGACTGTATCCGTGATATAGCTACTGGATGGTTCTGGCAGTACATATGCATGGTAGTGGGAGTTGTGGGGCACGACGCAATCACACGTACACCAGTCGCTGGGAAGCTTGTGCAGACGTATGCGTGAATGAATATGCATGTGGAGTTAAATACCTGCATAGCATGTGGACTTAAATGCTTGCAATTATATATGGGGTTAAAAAGCCTGGGAGATACTGTCATGTAAGATCACCCAGTGGGTAGTCGGTTATACATATACATGAGCGAAGCACCAAGACAAGTACAGGGCCCTCCTTCCGAATTGATCAGACTTAAAGATTATAAAAAAATACTCTAAAGAAAAAAGAATCAGATGAAATAAACGAGCGATTGACGCTGCGAATGTAGTGTGTTGACAAGTTTATTTGGGTCTGTAGACTGAGTGCAAATACTGATGTAAACAGGCGGGCTAGTATGCAGGTATGGCTAATAATATATACCCTAGAATTCTTCAATCGCACTATAAATGTTGGCTAGAGCTATTGGTCTAGCTGCACATGCACAATTGATTTGATCTTCAAATATTTTCATTTAATGTCAGCTTATTAATAGTGCCGTGTGAAGCAACTGTTCGATATATATATACGCAAGGACACCGCAAATGGAGACATCGTTTCTAACCATTGAATACACTGTCACCATGAAGATACTGTTTCAAAATTCATAGTAAACCGTATTCCATACCGGTTGTATCTTATACAACTTGTGTACTATAGTAACTCCCCATTGCATCCTATAAAATAAACATTAAATCATGGCGTCAACAATGCACGAGTCATGACTGTGTGGGTGTCATAAATATTTATCGAAATTATCTATCGCGTACTAGTAGGCGAGTCTGAGTCTCGCACATACCAACAGCATATGCATTCCAAATTCCTATTTGCCGGACTGCTTCTCTACCATTCCACGCGCATGTTCTATGTAGAGTGGTGCCAGGATTTGCACACGTGTATGTATACAATATATAATTGTGTGTGATCACACAAATACATGTCGACACGCGTGGCATGACCAATCTTACGGCACATGAATGACAAATCACCAACTCCGTGCGAGCTGTGGGCGCAAAACGCACCATTGGTGAATAGTCTCGTGTATACTTATTCTGTCAATTAAAGCCACTCACAATCAGTATTGTACACTTCGCAATCAATAAAAACTGAACTTTCAAAATACGACTTTTCCACGGTGTAGTCAATTGCACATTTCGGATCGGTCACTATGTTTGTAGATCAAATACTTAGTGCCTTTTTACCTTATGCAAATCATGGGGTAGTGCAGAAACATGTTTAGATGCACACTCTGTGGTAACCATAGTTAATGTTATAGCTTTGAATTTATAAACCCGCGCTGACGGACTCCTTGACGGCTCTTCAGTCTCGAATTCTGCATTCTGTGGGTAGTACTGTAGTCTCTATCTCATATCATAACCGCGGGGTAGCGGGGTAGTGTGCTTAGTTTTAGTACAGGGGTAGTGTGCTTAGTTTTAGTACATATTACTACATACCATGATTTTTCAGTTGTGCCCTCTATATATAGCACCATCTCCAATCATATCTATAGTACCATCTCCAATCATACCATTGAAGTAAGTTTTAGGTCTAATACTAGACGAGTCCAAATGCACAGCAGATCAGCCGTTGGCACCAAGGTGGTGCTGGTCCCATGGCACTGCTGACACACACATATCAAAACTACCATGCGCCTATTTGGCGTATGTGTTTGTTTGGCGTTGTGCCAAACAACGCATACAGCAACTATGGATTAAGTGTAGAACTGTTGTACTATCCAATTGAAGTTCGCGGCTGTTGTAGTAGCCCAAGGCCTATTTGGCGGGAGTTCCAGACAAGGAAATATCAGCGATTGCCTGTGTACTTAAAATGGGTGTGGCGTATTCCTGTTGAATGTGCCTTGGAAATCTGAGAGTATCGTTTCCAGAGGGCGTATACTGCTGACAAAGATATACCCTGCATACGCGCCACGTGTTGTGAACTATGCTGCCGACTTAAGAAAAGTTGTTATGACCCGACTCTCTCAAAGATTTGCTGCACACGTGGTCTAACCGTGGCATACAATATACCAATTCATTCATATCAATGCCCATCGTGCCATCCCAATGCAACATCTGTACGGCAACTACAGCACTCGCTCTCAGTAGCTTAGCTTCATAGTGTACTCCGTTGCGGCTCCTGGGCAGTCAAACACCATAATTCATAGTAATTGATGTGTGACTTGCTGGAAGATCGCTGGATTTGGCTCCTTTAATCGTAGCAAGTGACACTCAATCCCCATTTGAATCACCCCAATACAACTCACTCGTAGCAGCAGCCGCATCTTCCGCGATTATGTCTCTGTGCGAATTGAACCCAAACGCGTCGCCCAGGAATGCACCCGCATGATGTATGGCGAAATGATTCGTAAGCCTCGACTATAAGCCGATCACAGTATGAACTATTGTATTCGAAGAGACTAATTACTCGCTAGATTTGTATCTGGATATCGCTCCACAATACATTCAATCGCCAATTACACCACCCCAGTCCAAATCTTTCGCCGCGGCAATCGCACCTTCTTCGAGTATATCTCTGTGCATATTGAACCCAAACGCATCACCTAGGCTTGCATCCGCATGATGTGTAGCGAAGTTATTCAATACCCCGTCTATAGGTCGATCTGGTAGCCCCTTCATGTTCGTATCACTCACAAATCTAGCGCCGAAGCACTCGAAATCTCCGTTCTTATTCGGTGCTTTCAGCAACTCAGTGAAATATACAGCCAGAAGGGATCCTTTCTTGGCCATGTGGTTCCCATACACCAGAACATGCACATCGTTGCGTATCTCACTCTGGGTGATACACCTTGGATCGTCTACGCACGTGCTATTGGTATCCAACCCCACCCAACTACTTAACACGCCATGCAGATCATTGATAAGATCACCTGCAGCCTCGAAGGTATTAATACGAAGCATTTCTTTTACACTATCCGTGTATGTATGTATAGTCTCGAGTGTGAAGAACTCGGCAGAGCCCGTCGTATCGGCAGCCAACAACTGTTCAAGAAACGCACGCGACATATCCATAATTCGTATTTGTCTCTCCTTCTGTGTGCTATTAATAACCGTTTCGTGGGGTGGCGACTCCAAATCAACGCCATGTAACACATCCCTGAAGTCCAGTAAGAACTGCCTTTCTTCGCTTGTTAGGATACATAAACTGTGCTCATATACTGCACCAGACTCTTGGTCCTCTATACTTTTCAGGCTATCCTCAGCATTGCGGCCCATTAGACTACTGTCCCCTTGTGTATTCATACTCTTATCGTCTGTATGTTGTGTAGCATCCCTACTTTCTATCATATGCGAGCCCTCACTTATTTCTGATGAGTCAGCACCCGTTGGGTGCTCAGCACCATCCGTACCAGTGCTGTGTGGGAACTGTCTCAAGTTGTCCAATCGCTTCACCACACGCACACAGTGTAAGTACAATGACAAGGGTATGTGCGCGACATTCTTCAAGGTCGTCATGCTAGCTGGTATGAACGACTGTGTGCGCACGACTGAGCCGTTTCTGGCCAGAACTAAGTTATAGCCCTGGCTATACAGTATCACATCCGGTGTGATACTCTCTTTCGTATAGGTATACGAAGACTGAAAGAAGCTATTTGCTTGCACTAATAGATCCGCGCCAGCTGACCCTGTATGCGACTGCGAGTCTAAAGAGGGCTTGAGAGTATCTATAGCTATACTACTTGTGTCGAATAGACCATAATTCCCTTTCCTCGTTATCAAGCAGTAAACTAGTACCGCAACTACGCATATACGCAGACCCCAAACTCTATGTATATAAATACAGCTCGAAGGTACGACACAGGGAACTTCCGTACATTCAGAGCCACTGCTGTCACCCGATTGCACCTCCTCGTTCACCCGCAACTTGCTCTCTCCATCGTCTTCGTATACTCCAGTGCCCATAATCTCTATGTAGTGATCCAGCCTATAACTATATGTACAGCAAATACCAATATGTATATTATATAGATTTAAACTGTCCCGATATACGTGTGCATTGTGCGCGAGAATGGATATCCGATGTCGGTACTTGAGGTTCTTTAACATATTTGGTCACATGTAAATAAGTACGTCTCTGTATGCGCAATTTCAAGCACAATTTTTTTTTGTGAAGTTTTGTTTTTTGTTTTACAAAAACAAAACAAAACCAAAAAAAAACCAAAAAACCGCGATAAAATAAGAAAAATGCTCCTCCACGTCTGTCGTCTTCTATGTAAATTCAATACACTCTATTTACTACAGTCTACAACTGACTAGTGACTACACTTCCTCAATATTTTTACAGCTTCACTCCTGCAGTTTGTCTGCACTCTGCCACTCTGCACTCACTGTACTGACTGCAGTGACACACTGTGACTGTGTGACAGTCTGCATTCTCTCCCAGAGCAGCCAGTACATAGTACATACTACATACTAAGTATACAGTAGACAATAGTGACTAGAGTGAGTAGGGGCCCGTCAGCTGTGAGTCTCTGATCACTGATGGTGCTCAGAGTGATGACGGTAAACTTTTTGTCTATTTTTTTTAAAAACATGTTTTAGAGAAGATAAAAGATGCTTTTTTTAAAATAAATATATAAATAGACGGTCCACCCGTACCAATGTTTTAATTTTTCTGTCCTCTTGCATTTTTTTAATAGGAGTCGGAGTGGTCGAGAGTGTCATAGCTCATTTATGACCATTCATAATGAATCATAGCCTCTTTAGTCTTTACATGGCTTTTTCAAAACAAAAATACATATTTACTTATTGTCTGGCCTGGTATACAACAAAGACATGTTTACTTAGCAAACTAGTTTCCGACCCGTCTATACCGCGCTTCTTACTGTAATTAAAGACATGACGTCAAGGCATGTCGTCATAGCGAAGTAGTTTCCGACGGTCTTAACATAACGTGCTGTCTTAAACCAGTCCAGCTTTTGTTGTGTATTTTCATAGTAAAATAACCGTGTTCCATTAGAGTGACTTCTGTATTTTTATCAACACTGAATATTTTTTGTATTCTTTACATTTAAAAAAAAAAAGCATTCAAAATGTACCAATGGAAACTAACAGGGGGGTTTTAAAATCAAATAGTTTACAAACACTAAAATATGGGAAATGGCCCAAATTGAAATGGGGGTATGCAGAACAAAGTGAACAAACCCTACATTCCACTTAAACTTCAGAACTTCAAACGAAGTATTTACAAAAAGTCCAACCTTCGGCTTCAGGCTTCAGGGCTTCAGGTTTCATGTTCAGAGCGCGCATTCAGCTATTAATATTTTAATTTCTACCATATTAAACAATTTATGGCTAGTTATAATCAATAATAAAATGGTTTCGAAACACACGAATTACGACGATTCGAAACAAGCGATATCTATTGAAATAATATATAAAATTTCAACTCTTCCAGTTTCCTTTTGTACCATTCAAAACTCCCGACATGTTGCCTATACTTCTTACTATACTCCAGAGGATTACTGTAGGTACTATGTTTCAGTTTCCCCAGATGAATATTATCACAAACCCATTTAGCAGGCAAATACTATGCAAGCTAGTGTACTTGCATCATCTGTATAAGGCATATACAGGCGACAATATGAATGTGGTATGTATATTGCCTGCAATTAAGTCAAATGTCTTACTTCAGCTTGCTGGCTCGACATACACAGAATTTAACATGATGATATTGCCCACATACTATACATCATAAAAAGTTCTATGATATTTATAACCATACAAGATGTCTTTCCTCTTCTTCATTTTATTAGCATAATGTGTTATGCTCAGTGTTTGATGGCATAGAAAAATAACCAGATTGGCTGACACCACAGGGGAGCGGTGATCTAGTCGGATAGGTTTGTTGTTCTAATAATGGCTTCAAGCTTCAACCAAATGGACATATTTATGGAGTTCTGTACACGGAACTTAATTGTACGGTAGTATTCGTATAAGTATTTGGGGGAAGTATCTCGCATCTTTCTTCTGAGACTTTGCGCCTTGTGCCTTTTGAGTTGCGGCCTTGTGTGTGCTATTGTGCTTCCACAAGAATCCACGAATTGTGAAACTTACAAATTTATTTGGCTAAAAATTTGTATCAATGGGAATTTCGTATTTTTTTTTTCGAACTGTCAAGACTCAAGAGTGTGTTGTGTCGGACTGTCGACATTTACAGTTGTTTGTTGTAACGATATCAATTTGTTTTGGTATTTAAAAAAAAAAAAGTATGTAGACTTACTGACTCACAGTCTCAAACTAACTCGCAGTGACAGACTGTGACCGTGTGGCGTCTGTGACGTCTGTGATAACTATAAATACATATTATTTGAATTTAGAGCCGTAGAATCTGGATCGATCGTTCTACACAATCACTCATCATCTGAATGGGCATATTTAAAAAAAGAAACTGGTCTGTGCCGCTGTGCGTGGTCGACGGTCGAGACTTGAGAGTCGAGAGGTATGTAATGTAAATATGAAAATATACACGAACGAAGAGTATTAGCGATTAGATATGTACACGATTCGCATAGTATATATAATCTTGAACACAATTATTTTTAGCACACAATCAAGTTGTAGATACAACGTTATTCCAAGAATATATACATCAGCGGTCAAACAACATCCGTTGGAGAGCATGGCAGACATGTATATTATGAGAACTATCTACGAATATGACAACATACCCGAAGGCACGCACGTTCGTGTGTTGTCCCAAAGTGCCATTTGGGCCATATGCACCAGCGATATCACTAATAGTACATTATTCCGCATACCCTTAAACTACCTAGCGCACACCACACCGCCACCTGTGCCTACATTCAATCTCGCAGATATCCGATTCTGTACACGAGTGAATCGCAAGCATAAGAATACAAATACAGAGGTTACCGAGTACCTCATAAAAGAGGGCAGACATCTACTAAAAGTTATTATGAAACATCCTGACTTCCCACACAAACGGCTCAACTTCGAGGGATATAAGGAGCTGGACAGCATCGAGGCCATCCAGAAGCTAATGCACACCTTTGCGGAGAACGTGCAGATTCAAGACAGTGGGTGTGAGGCGATCAAACTATACTGTCGCATAGAAGGCAATAGAGCCAGAGCGTGTAGGGCACTTGTTCACGAAGATCTACAGATGCTAATGCAAAAGTTTCCGAACGAGAAGGAGCTACAACGCAAGTGTTGCTTAGCAACGTGGAATTTCTGTCTGGATCCGACCAACCGGATGCATGCGGGTTCTATCAAGGCACATAATGAACTGCAGGCGATAATGGACTCGTTTCGAGAGGATGTCGAGATACAGCTGAGCGTCTGTGGCGCCTTGGAGTGCTATATGCTCGAGGAAGAGAATAGAGCGATGATGGCAGTAGGAGCTGCTAATACACGAGAAGGTACAATACATAGAAGTATACAACAGACTATGCAGGCACACACAAGTAACGCTGAAGTGCAAGCCAGTGCTATGCGTGCTCTGGGCACTCTTTGTATGCAAGGAAGCGATGCGGATAATAAACATGTCTTTGAGGACATATGTGCACACGTGGATGTCCAGCATGCACTCAGAGCTTTCAATAATGTCACCGTTCAACAGGAGGGATTGTGGATGTTGCAGAATGCATGTGCCAATGCTTCTCAGCAACAGTTACAAATGGTAGGAGAATCCGGTCTATTTATTGAAATTCAAAGGGCCATGTGTACTTACCCAAACGATCTCGTAGTGCAGTATGGCGCGTGTATGGTCTTGGCGTGTGCGTTCACTAACGCCGCGAACCGAACCGCGGCTGGTAAACGGGGTTTACACTCAGATGTGATAAACGCGCTGATGATGTTCGCGGATGAAAGAGATCTCATTGAGGCTGGGCTATTGGCCCTGAAAGGCTACACGGAAAGCAACTGCACCAATGCGCAACAAGTGTCGAGCGACACCATCACACTGGTACAGTCCTGTATGCAGCAGTACAAGCATGTTGTGGAGATCCAGGAGTATGCCTGTGGCGTGTTAGGTAATCTGATGGTGGATAATGACGCCACCAGAGAGTGTGGCCACGCGTGCAGAATACACCTGGACGTTCAGAAAGCCATGCAGGAGTTCAGTATGGAGCGTAGTGTCATGTACGAGGCGTCCTGGGCCTTGCAGAACTATATGGGCGACGGTAGTAGTACCCATAGCTCTCAGGAGGAGACCCACACACTCAATACCGGGAAAAACCGGAACGTGGTTGCCTGCGGACAAGCAGAACTGCACCAAGAGATTAAGAGCGCTATGAGCGAGCACGCCCACGATGCTGACCTGCAGGTAGAGGCACTGTGTGCATTGGAACACTACTGTCTGGAGGATGCAAACCGAGTTAAAGCGGGACAGAGTGATACGCATCTAAGTATACAACAGGCCTTGAGACACCACATTACCGATAGAAACGTAGTGTACAGCGCGTGTGGGGCTCTGGCCAAGTTGTGCCTGAACCTGGAGTGCACCCACCGAGCCGGGGAAGCCAATTTGCACCTGGATGTACAGGTTGCTATGCAACGGTATAGCACACACCGCGACATACAGTTCAGAGCGTGTGCGGCGCTGTGGATGTACTGTGCTGATGCAGAGAACCGGGAGAGGGCATTCAGAGCCAATGTGCACGTAGAGGTGCAGAAGGCTATGATACAGTTCCCCATGGATGTTGACCTACAGTGTCAAGCGTGTGGTGCTTTGGGTATCTTCTGTGAGAATTGCTATAGCAAGTACTACCAACTGGCGACGCATATACTCAACAAGACCAATCCCGCCGAGGCCGTGCCTATGATGACTACAGAACAAATCTTATCACGTATCCTGTTTTGATGATAGAACTCGCGAACGAAGTGAACTAGAAATCGGCAAAGATGTTCCGGATATGGTTCATGGGTTATAGAACCCCAGCTACTATTTAAGGAGTAGCATTTTAAATTTAAATAACTCACTCGCAAGTATAAGTACATATCCGCAAGTGTTGCTGATTTTGTAAATCAATTAAACAAACTTTGAACTTGTCCTTATCGTGGCGGGTTTAAACCCTAGGGTTGGCCGAAGAATAGTGTTTTCAACAAAAGGATCGAGATGAGTCTGTACAGGAGTTCGCACATAACTGCTTCTTACCTGTGTACATATTTCAGTGCGGCAGAGCACTCCATCAAAATCGATTGCGAGGCTAAAATGGATTTCCAAACAGTGCACCGCATGCATCAGTGTATTTATGATTTTATTTTTAAAAAGAAGAGTGGACACCATCCTCGCGATTTGAATGAGTAGCTGTCAGCGTACCACCAAATACACATCTCGATTATACAGCATTGTGCAAACCATCCTTTCAAGGATCAACGATAAACGGACGACATCTCCTCAACAATACACAGGTTGTATACATCAACCGTATGAAGATCAAATTTCTCAGTTATAAACATTCCTTTCACGCAATGCTATATAGGTTGTCATCCCACCACTACACTATGTGGGTACACATCATTACATACACCCGTGCCATGTAGAACGTATACACAACAGTATGTATCCTAACCATCCCAGCAAGAAACATCGTTTCCGATTGAAATAACAATGCTACCTATTCAGCTGGTAGTAGTCACATGCAACCGAAAATATTCATTTTATATACTGTTCAACGTAACGATAACAAGCAGGCTGCTCCGCAGTGAGTATCGTCGTAATTATGATAAAAAAACAACATTTGACATCCGAGACATGTATTTCTTTTTGGTCCCATTTTTAAAATCAATTCTGTTGCGGTAGATCTCGCGGCGATCTACATTAAAGATTTGGGGTCTGCAAATAAAAATTGTATAGTTTAGAAGGCTATGAATAGGAATGGATTGGAACAAAGAGGAATTCACGTAGGATACCTAGAGAAACAATGACCTTAACATTAAGTTAACAAGTGAGGGATAGGTTGGAGGGCTTGGCATTGAGAGATCGATATACGAATAGTTAGAGGAACAATTGCAAGAGGAAGAATAGATTGGAGGGTCCAACTTAAAGAGAATTGAATAAGAACAGGCAGTGAAACAAAACATTTTAGGACAGTGTAGCGAAGGAATGATACACACAGTTAGAGAGATAGACTGAGCTAGTGGGTTAAGCATAGAAACATAACCCCGAGACTACCCTCTATAGTGTAAACCTTCTAATATCATGCAGCCAAACGACCAACACCACTGGCACGTCAAACGACCAACACCACTGGCACGTCAAACGATGAAATATAAAAACAGAGGGCACTCTGTGAACTAAATGTACACTTGGCAACAAACATATACTCACTAGTGTACGACAATGTTACATCGTCCGTATGTCATACCTACAGGAGATACACAGAATTGTTAGATAACCACACACCTTCTGTATGGGTACATATTCATGTATATACGTACGGACATAATATGAACGACTATGTGCGCACATACCTCAAACACTAAAGGAATGCAAATTCTATATACATAAAGATACTTCTATCTACATATGTGCTTTACTGAAAATGGGTGTCCACTGCGCAGGCATCATGCTCAAACGAAAACCTACCTCGCCGTAGACTACTCGGCTCTTCATGCGCCATAGGTCATTGTACTCTAACCCTTTAGGAAAGCGTTTCTGCACGGTTTTCCAAATCTCCTGCGCAGCCTCCTCTTGAATAGTACCTATGCCGCCATGCATGTGTAGAATAACAATATTTGTGAAAATGCCTGGGCGTTGGTATGAAAAAACAGCTACAGCCGCAGCCACACCAGCCACAGCCACAGTATGCAGCCACAGCCGCGTACAGCCACAGCCACAGCCACAGCCACAGTACGGCAGCCACAGCCAGGTATATATACATATATATATATATATGTATATATATATATGTATATATATATATAATATATATATATATATATATATATATATATATATTATATATATATATATGGATGGATATATATATATATATATGTATGGATATATATATATATATATATGTATACAAAAATGTATATATATATATATATATATATACATGTTGTATGCATATAATATATGTGCAGATAAATGGATTGCCATGGATTATATGTCTGGATTACATCTGGAGATATATATGGATATATGTATATATATGTATATATATATGTAATATATATGTAATATTATATATTATGTATATATAATATATATATAATTATATGATTATGTATGTTATTGTATTGACATGTATACATTCAATATTATTATGTACATACATATGTATATATATGCTATATGTTAGGATAATATATATATATATATATAATATATATATAATATATATGCCGCATACAATGTATAAACATATAATACATATGCATATATAAAAGGGATGCATGTGTACGATGTATATATATTGATGTATATGTATTATATATGTATGCATATGCATATGTATATGCACATGAATACGTGCATGCATATGTATACGCATGCATTGACTATTACATGTATGTATATATATATGTAATAATAACATATTGGTATATTATATATATTATTATTATAATATATATATTATTATATATGTATAATATGCATATAATAATCATAATATGTATAACAATATTGCATATATATGTATGATATTATATATTATATGTATATAATATACATATTATTAACCATATATATATATATAATATTATGATATATACATATATATATATATATATATATGTATAGATTGGTATTATATATATATATAAAGGGATGCATATATATATATATATATATATAAGGGATATATATATATGATAAGAAGTAAATATATATATATATATATAGATATGTATGGATACATATATATATACATATATATATGCGTGCGATATATATATATATATGTGTGTATATATACATACATACATACATACATACATACACACACATATATATATATATATATATATATATATATATACATATACATATACATATATATATATATTTCGTCTATTTGTATGTGTGTTTTGTGTGTACACATAAGCACTACACACCTTTATGATCTATGTAGTGGCAGTCAGCACCGCCGTAGTGGGTGGAAATGGCTCTTCTCGCTTTCGTTGATTTGTTGAAACCAGAGCCATGAATCAGCAAAGGGTGGAAGAAGACTGTGTCCCCTGGCTCCATCACCAACGGAACGCAGGTGTCATCTATACGGCTGGTATATAATTTTATATATAGGTATGTCTGTCAACAGGATGTATACTTGAAACAGCGCATGGACATATACTTGCCAGATATACCGTATCTTCAATCCCAGCATCAGACGAATGTAGTTATTATGACATGATAAGATATATATATATATATTGTGATTGCCTGTGGGTGGAACCCTGGGGTTAGGGTTAATGCGTTAGTTCATCCTTTATCTGGGACTTGGTAAAGGTCAGGCATTCAGGCTTACTAGGGTTGCTCATCGGCTGAGGCCTGGAGGATCTCTGGCCCAGCCGATGAGTTATCATCAAATATTGTAAGTAGTCATGGCCACGTTTGTGGGGCAGACTTTGGCAGAGAGTAAGTGAAAGGGAAATCGCTAGTAAATTTTATTTGATTATAGATGGAGCGTGTGGCAGGAGAACTGCCACACACTACAACACTAAACTAATTGCCCAGTGTAGCAAATTTGTTAATGTGCGAGTCTAACTAACGCCTAAGAATCACTCATAATATGCATATATATATATACGGACAAATTTTGTGGACGAACACACATTCGAGACGACTCTGATGAGAGTCATCGAATGTTGTAGACCAACCAGATTGCATATCATACCAGTCTTGAATGCCGTGGTAGAAAGCACTAACGCTGATGTCATCCCCCTTGGGGTATCCATGGTGTAGTAGCTCTCCCTGTCTATGAGTGCCTTCTCGGACAACCAAGCAACCATTTACCCTGCCAAAAGTATATCGTTTATGTTATATACAGTTTAGTCACTATATTAGCATTATAGTACGTTTTGGTCATTGGATTACCATACATTTGATCACTACGTTGGTCATCCAAGCCTGGCCCTCTGCAATAAATGAATGTCATAAGTGATAGTACTTTAAACTGTCGAACTTGATGTGAAGCCAATCATTCACTAGCATGCTGACTTTGGTCGGTCCCCAATACCCAGTCAAAGACAATTTTGGAAGAAAAAGGTATCAAGCATGCCTCCTTCGAGAGATCATACTAGTAAGAAGGAAACGTGTGGCACATAGAAAAATGCACAAATTTCCAATACCTGATACATTATGTTATATATATATATATATATATATATATATATATATATATATATATATATATATATATATATATATATATATATATATATATATATATATATATACATATATATATACATGTATGTATATTACATATATGTATATATAAATATATATATAAATATACGGCAAATATCGCCTGCGATGCATGACTTAAGCATGCGTTATAATGCTTTATCGTAATCCACACTCACTTACGTATCAATTTTCTGCAGAGCGGTCCAGCTAGCCACGATGTTATTAACAGGCCTGAAGAGAAAGTACCTATTAAAGACAAAAGGAGGTTTACGCGGATGATGATTGTCAGTCAGTCTGTTATCCGCAAACAAAGTGCAGCTACACACCTGCACGGAAGTTTTGAATTTTTCAGGCCAAAGGCGTAAGATTTGAAGAGGTGATGAGACTGATTGTCTTATCTCAACCAGCGGAGGCGTACTTACGAGTCGAAGATATGCACACAAGATGACGGTTATGTTCCCAATAATCAACCTCGATTAACAAACGTTTCGTCAAAAGATGGATATTCATATAGAAATGTTATAAAAATTGCCCTTTCGCAAAAATGTACGATATGCCAATGAGAGTTCACG
Organism: Sphaeroforma sirkka; assembly: GCA_001586965.3. Taxonomy (NCBI): domain Eukaryota; class Ichthyosporea; order Ichthyophonida; genus Sphaeroforma; species Sphaeroforma sirkka. The sequence goes on along the minus strand of LUCW03000458.1, from coordinate 11,864 downwards.
TTAAAATCATACGTGTCGACGCCAGAGCATAGATAGCTTCACAAACACATAGCTAGCTTGACAAAAAGCCATATTTTATAAACCCGGGACGTGTCAGTACCGATATCGATACTTCAGGGGTAGACCTAATTACTAACATACAATCAATAGGCAAATAATAAAAATACGCCCTCATTTGTGAATGTAATCTAACCCAAGCAAAACATGTATTGAGCACTTACCAAAGGTCCTGATGTAGCGGATGGATGGAACTCCCGGCGCCTACATCGGCTGTTAACGTGGGTCAAAAGAGCGCTATAAGTACATTTATGTAGCATATGCAAACAAATTGAGAATACTTTATGAGTCAGATCTTATTAAAATAGCGCTTTACTGGAGCAGCACTAGATAGAAAAGTCCTCTAATAGCTCTATCACTAGGATAGTTCGCTATGTCAGACACCTCTGATAGGAGCTGTCGAGGAGGTACATAAGGGAGAACAATGCAGAGGTCAGTCATAGTAAGTGTTTGCAACATGTAGTGAGTTGCAGACATCTAGTTCGTTGACCACATGCTATAATTAATAGCAATTGCTCGTCTACACTATAATCACTTTGTGCACGTATATACTAATGTACTCGATCTTTGACCCATAACGTCCTGTAACGTACCTGGCTTGTTGATCATCATGGTGTGCATAGCCTTCGCCCCAGCTGAGCCTATGATGTCTCTGAGATACGGCAAAATATTTGGATGTTTGCAGTATTCGAAGAGGACCTATCCAGAATATAATTGCATTTGTGCGGAAGGAACGGTACTTTGCGTAAAACTTTGCAGTAAGAGCTCGGGTGAAAGATGAAAGGTCATGATCAGGTTGAAAAAATTGCGGGCGATCAGCACCACGAATTAGATAAGCATCGTAGGAGTAAAGATACCTTCAGTCTATCCGACTTCATATATGTATAGCTAATCAGTCAATCAGTCAATCCAAATATATATATATATATATATATATATATATATATATATGTGTGTGTGTGTGTGTATATGCGTGTTGTGAGTATGTTTATACTTGCAAATTGAGCGTACCTCATCCTGGGCCCAGTCTTGGAGCTTCTCGATCAGGTCATCCTTACTCACTGTAGATAAATGCAACATGCACGACCACTGCGGTGGTTAAATTTTAATCGATTGCAACTGATGTCTATCTACGACTTAGCATGATGCCATACCGCGACAACATTTGTCCAGTATTTGTGTGTACTGACACAAATCGAACCATCAACAGTATTCACCTCTGTATCTTTGTTTGTGCACGGCAAGGCGAACAGGTACTAATAAATGCACTCTGCGCCCACATCTCAATCGACAATTCGATTCACCCCCAGCTTCAGAAGGAGAGAAAACATGTTACACGATGGTATCAGAGAGAGTACGTAACTTCATACTACAACCTAGATTCTTCGAAAATGTGACATGCTCGTGAGGTCTAACATAAGTTTAAAATGTTCATTTGCATTCAATTTGTCATGCATATATGATGGTAGTCTCAAATGCCTTCGTTTAATGTATGGTTAAAAATTAGTACATTGCTTAATAAATTGATCGTGTCAAAACAACATACAAATAAAACTGAAACTGTTACTAATAATCCCAGACAAAACAGAGAGTGAAATTTGCTGGGTCAAAACGCTATATCGATACAAACAGTCTGAGTCAGCCTTACCATGGTCAAGTGCACCCGTGCCCTCTGCTTTGGCCTTCTTGAGTGCTTTCACCACATTGATATCCTTCATCACCAGCATGTTACTCGAATCTACCTCTCCCCGAGAGATGCTCTTGAACCGCTATATATCGCAATGCATACATGTGAAAAAGTCAGCAGAATTGTATCTAGCGGGCGTTGAACAAATTCCCTCTTTCAACAACAACACATCTAACCCAAAAGTGGCAGAAATTACAATTGACGATCAGGCCAAACATACACATACTAGGCTCACTTGTATGAATAGTAACTATATATATATATATTCAAAATCATATATACATTATACATACATATACATATATATATATATATATAATATTCATAAGCATATACATTTACTTACATATATATATATATATATATATATACCTGTAAACATATTTTCCAATCCTTTAAATTAGATTACTCTAGCATACTTCCACGAATATGCCTATCAAAGCCCACCTGAGGTAGCCGACCCTTAACCACCAAGCAGATCTTATCATTGAACTCCTGTAACTGATCCATACATCTCTACATACTTGTTTATTTGTGCAGTCTACGCTTACAATCTAATCTCCAGCTTTTTGAGCCAGAAGCATATACGATCACTATAGCTCACATACATTAATATACTTATCAATGTCCTCTTGCGGTATGAGACCCTTGACCACCAAGTAGCCTTTTTCTTCGTATTGCTGCAATTCCTCCGCAGTAAAAGCACCGCCTTCGCTTTTGGAGTAGACGAGTTGGCCTGTAGGGTGTTAGCAGTACTTTATTTTTCAAACTACGACAGTAAGACGCAGACAGAGCTATCTAAGGGGGACGTGTACCACATTGCTGCCGATGTAAAGTTTCGAATCCATCTCCATATTCACTTCGCGATTCACAGAGGGTGCATGGCAGCCAATCAATGAATATCCTGAGCCCAATTACATTTGAATGGATGATAACCCGTATGCGTAACTACACGCTCATTGAGGAGGCTACACCGTACACAATTGTATACGCCCTCGCACATCAATGCGCGTTCACAGATAATATCACACGGGCATGGCGAACACATAAATATAGTTGTACATGCAGAAAAAAATAGCCACTCGAACATTAACGCTCATGATCGTATGCAGCCATGGGCGCAACAACATACACGTACTAATGCATACGCATTCACACATGTGATTACAAAAAATCAGTTTACGCCAACTTCCAAAGGCAAGCCGTTTGGCCATCGCTACTGTGATTTACTGTGCTGTATGAAAGACTTCCTATGCTCAACTGATGCGCACACACAACTATACCCACATAGACCTATACACAATCACACATATAGTCGTATTCATCCACATATATCACACACCATACACATACACTTAGTATTAGAATATAGAATGTACGTATAGATACACATGATCACATGAAACTAAGCAAACGCGCAATAGCCGTAGGATTCATGATACGCACAATCATGCATGAATAGACATGCACGCACTCGCATACAAATGTACCAGATCACCAAACATCAACAAGTGCTTACTTCCAGAGCCTTGAGTGTGACTATCTTCACCACTCCTGTGTGTTGCTGTGCCATATGAGAGACATCCCGCGCGCAAATGATGTAAACCACTGAGTTTGTTGCCTTGCAGTGTGCGTGGGGCTACTAAGCAACCGAGTCGCTGTCCGATGTTGGCTCTGAGCATTATAATCGATACAAGCCTTCTGTGAACTGTGGGTCTGTGACCTTTTAACGGCTACGGCCTACGATTAAATACGGATCGTGCAGCTTGCAGTCCAGAGTCCGTGCGCGAGAGATAAAAAGTACACAAAAAGTATTTACATATGTCATAAAACTGACTGAGAGTCTGAGAGTTGATAACAAACTATAAAAAGCAAAAAAGAGCCGGGCCGCGGGCCAGCCGTGAATCGGGTCAGGGGCAACGCTACAAGTGGCCTATGAAAACATATAAAAAAGCCGTGAGTAAAGATTACAGGATTCACAGTTTTATAAATACACGAATCTGAAATCTCAGAAGCTGATATGTATTTTTACTATTTTCTATTTAGTTCTGATTCTCAAGGGGGGCTTTTGTGCACAATGTCACAAATAATATATACAGTGAGCCGTTATTATTTTATAAAAAACCCAAAACCAAAACAAATAAACAATGCAAAGGTAAATTTGTACTGTAAATTCGGTGCAAACAAGCGAGAGGAGAAACCCTTCCGAAGTTCCGGGGCCCTAATGTCAGCAGTCTGTGGTTTTTTATATTAATATTGGCTCAAATCGGGAATTCTCAACGGATTTGGGCATATCTCTTCGACCTGAAAAAGATGAGCTGGTTGAAATTTTGATATCATCATTTTTCAAAATTTAGATGTTCAGATTTGGCCAGAATGTCGAAAAAAACAGAAGGTGTCCTAATAAAGTTAGAGCTGCAACCTCTTCGGATTTGAACTCCCCATGACAGCCCATGACAGACTGCCCCTGTATAACAATTGTCAAGAATATCTGACGTTCAATATTGGACTATAAATTGATCAATTGTTAGATATACTCGATTCGGCAACCCGTCTATGAGATATATACTACTTCTGTGCGAAAACAGCAGCTACTCCTGACATTCTTTGGAATACAAGTATATATATATATCTATTAGCATGTCTCGCGAACCGTCATATTCTTGCAGGTGGAACGTTATCCAGAGCCTCGATTAAAACCTTTTTCAATCCCTCATAGTCATAAAGACAATTCTTTCGGCAGAACATTTTCACTGAGCCCCAATATCGTTCTATATAGTTACATTCACAATGGTACTTAGGGAAGAATATACATTGAATGTTATTCTGTTCACCTATCTCCTGTAAAAGTGATGTAGTTTCCTTGAAGTCGGACTAGAGAGATATACTTCATATATAAAAAGAAGCATGTTAGAGTGCGTAATATGTCCTTACCGTGTGCGGCTAATTCAAACATCAGGCTTACTTGAGGAAATAAAATTTTGACTTTTTGGACAAAGTGTTATCACATGTGACCTAAGTACACAATACACGAATTTGGCCTTTTTCTTTTTATTGCAGTTTTGGATAGTTCTCCAAATGCCAAATGCTGTTCAAAAACTGACCGGAAGACTTTCTCATTGTGCACCATATATTTCATTTAGAAGACTATGGCATATGTAATTGTGTGCACCATATATTTCATTTAGAAGACTATGGCATATGTAATTGTGTGCACCATATATTTCATTTAGAAGACTATGGCATATGTAATTGTGTGCACCATATATTTCATTTAGAAGACTATGGCATATGTAATTGTGTGCACCATATATATTTCATTTAGAGAGACTATGGCATATGTAATTGTGTGCACCATATATTTCATTTAGAAGACTATGGCATATGTGATTGTGTGCACCATATATTTCATTTAGAAGACTATGGCATATGTAATTGTGTGCACCATATATATTTCATTTAGAAGACTATGGCATATGTGATTGTGTGCACCATATATTTCATTTAGAAGACTATGGCATATGTAATTGTGTGCACCATATATTTCATTTAGAAGACTATGGCATATGTAATTGTGTGCACCCATATATTTCATTTAGAAGACTATGGCATATGTAATTGTGTGCACCATATATTTCATTTAGAAGACTATGGCATATGTAATTGTGTGCACCATATATTTCATTTAGAAGACTATGGCATATGTAATTGTGTGCACCATATATTTTCATTTAGAAGACTATGGCATATGTAATTGTGTGCACCATATATTTCATTTAGAAGACTATGGCATATGTAATTGTTGTTGTGCACCATATATTTCATTTAGAAGACTATGGCATATGTAATTGTTGTGCAATCCATATATTTCATTTAGAAGACTATGGCATATGTAATTGTGTGCACCATATATATTTCATTTAGAAGACTATGGCATATGTGATTGTGTGCACCATATATTTTCATTTTAGAAGACTATGGCATATGTAATTGTGTGCACCATATATATTTCATTTAGAAGACTATGGCATATGTAATTGTGTGCACCATATATTTCATTTTAGAGACTATGGCATATGTGATTGTGTGCACCATATATTTCATTTAGAAGACTATGGCATATGTAATTGTGTGCACCATATATTTCATTTAGAAGACTATGGCATATGTAATTGTGTGCACCATATATTTCATTTAGAAGACTATGGCATATGTAATTGTGTGCAACCATATATTTCATTTAGAAGACTATGGCATATGTAATTGTGTGCACCATATATTTCATTTAGAAGACTATGGCATATGTAATTGTGTGCACCATATATTTCATTTAGAAGACTATGGCATATGTGATTGTGTGCACCATATATTTCATTTAGAAGACTATGGCATATGTGATTGTGTGCAACCATATATTTCATTTAGAAGACTATGGCATATGTAATTGTGTGCACCATATATTTTCATTTAGAAGACTATGGCATATGTAATTGTGTGCAACCATATGGCATATGTAATGATTGTGCACCATATGGCATATGTAATTATGTGCACCATATATTTCATTTTTTAGAAGACTGTGGCATATGTGTAATTTGTTGCAACCATATGCATATATGTAATTGTGTGCAACCATATGGCATATGTAATTGTGCAACCATATGGCATATGTAATTGTGTGCACCATATGGCATATATAATTGTGTGCAACCTTATTATGGCATATGTAATGTGTGCAACCTTATGGCATGTAATTGTGTGCATCTTATGGCATATGGGTTTATATATATATATATATATATGTATATTATACGTATGTAGGTATGGGTTTGTATATTTATGAATATATATTTTGTATTCGTATGCGTGTATATATATATTATATATATATATATATATATATATGCTCATACTTATACAAACACATACCTACATACGTATAATAAATATATATATGTATATATATATATATATTATATACATATGTATATATATATATATATAAATATAAATATATACGTAGGTTGTATGTATATATGTATGTACTATATATATATATATATATTTGTATTTGTATTTGTATTTGTATTTGTATGTTTATATATTTATATATTTATAAACTCAGTATGTTCACTTCTTCTACTCCGGAGATGAGAATGGATTAGTCTTTGTGTTCTTGTTCATCTCACATTACTGACATCTGCTTGTTTGAATATTGTGTTTCAAGTGGTGACTACGCTGGTACTCACATAGTGGTATCAAGCGGTGGCTGTCATAAGATCTAGTTTCGATATTGGTAGTTTCCGAAGAGGTATCTGCGAAGTGTAGTCGTAGTAAGTGTAGTTCGAGAATTTGCCACAGAGTACGTTCTGTGTATATCGTTTGGGACATCTGTGAATTGAAGATCACGACAGGCGCTGCACAAACAATGATTACGGAATGTGTATGTTGTATAATTTCGTTGTATCGCACAACATTCTTTTGTCGGCCATATACTCTTTATAATTAACTATGATCACCATATGCTCTTATGAATAACTATGATAGCTCGAATACCAAATACGAGAGTAACTGACGCCCAAAATGTTTATCAAATGAATCGAAGACTCCCTTGAGTTCATGTGAAGTAGTCATTTGAAAGTACACAAACGTGTACACACAGGAGAAAGACTGTTTGATTGTGACTATCTTAGATGTGGCATGGAGTTCATGCGAAGTAGTCATTTGAAAGTACACAAACGTGTGCACACGGGAGAATGACCCTATGGATGTGACTATCCTGAGTGTGGCGACAGCTTAGCGCATATGATTACGTTGATAAATCCTAAACGCGTGCACTCGGGCGGACGGCCCTACGCCTGTGGCTATCCTGAGTGTGGTGGCACGTCTGCGCGAAGATACTTTGGTAAATCATAAACGCTTGCACTCGGACGAACGGTCTTATGCGTGTGACTATCTTGAGTGTGATGTCAAGTTTTGTATACACCACCATGGGCATATGCACAATGCCAAAGACGGATTAAACTTCTTGAACATAAAGCTGCTGCACAGTTAGGGGTTTTCAATAAACGTGCGCGACGTTGTTCCTCGCCAGCACACGTTGATTCGTCATTTTTTTTTATTTAGCAATGTAAGGTGTAGGTGTTCAAACCTAAGCCATGAATTCGTCTACTAGCATATGATTTAAAATGTGCTTCAGTTGTTTGTATGTGAGCTTGAACACCTGCAGGCGAATCGTGGGCGTCACTGGGTGTATTGCATAATTTATATACAGTGGCAGCAATGAAACAATGAACTGTTGTTATTGAGGTCTTGCTTGTCTCCAAATGTGCTATTATTTAGGTCAAAAAAAGTATTTAGTACAGTTCATTGTTACTGGGTGTATTCTGGTCAGTTTTGATCTGCCTTTGGACCACTGGCAGACCTCTTTAATCCATTTCCTTCCTTTATTTGCGCGCATGTCCCTATCTCTGAATCCTCACGCCTGGGGTTTCAACGGATACAGAAAAATAGTTGTGCTCGTATCAAAACAACTCTCCCTATGCGAACAATGTTTCCCAAAGCCAGGGACGCTTAACCACTTCATATCAAGTACTATAGCTCTACCCATAGTCCCAGTGAGTAATAATGTATATTAAGCAATATAGCTAGAACTCCAGTCGCTATGCTTTATCACTATTATAAAGCAATATAGGTACACCAATTGTCTCTGTGTTTTATAATCACTATTATCTATATAGCTGCACCCACAGTCACTGTCTGTTGTCGTTGTTGGCGGTGCCTCATACTTAGTTTTCACTGGAAGAAAACATCCAAAATTATGGGATTAATGTTTCAGGTTCAATGTTTGTTTTGCATACAAGGGTACATTTAACATGAACATTTATTCATTTATTGCGAAATGAGACTTTTTGAGAGGACGTCTGTGCGTGAATTGGACCAGTTTGACCACAGTATTGTAATATCGGCAACCAGCGAGCCTCTCAACTGTACACACATACACTGTGTGTGCGGATCGCAGAACTTTCACAGCCTTCCTATTCAAAGTTCTGGAAGCGACGGTGCATTTAGCATATTTCGTCGCTACTTCTACTGCTACCTGTCAGTTGAATATATATATATTATATATATATATATATATACGTACATATACATATATATATATATATATATATATATATATAAATGTGTGTGTGTGTGTGTGTGTGTGTGTATGTATGTATCCATACATTATATTATATAGTATATATATATATATATATATATATATATATATTATGTATATATTATTATAATGTATGGATACATATATATTTATATATATATTTATAAACATATAAACATAAGTTTTATTTAATATATATATATATATATATATATATATTGATGATGATTGATGATGCGTGATGATGATGTGTGTATATATATATGTAACATTGCAAGTGTGTTTATTATATATATTTTAAATATATATTTAAAATATATATATATATATATATTACGTGTGATGTGTGATATTATTATTACATATATATATATATATATATATGCGTGCAATGTGCATACGTATGATGATGATGTATGGTTATGTGCGTCTATATATATATGTTGCGTGTGTTTTGTATATAATAAAATATATGTTATATATATATATATATATATATGTGTGTTTTTAAAACATATATATATATATGTGTGTGTGTGTGTGTTTATATATATATATATATATGTGTGTGTGTGTGTGTTTATTATATATATATATATATATATATATATATATATATATATATATATATATATATATATATATATATATATATATATATATGTATGTATGTATGTATGTATGTATGTATATTATGAGATTCAAAACAAGCTTTAGTTAACAACAAAATTCATTTAGTAGTAGGTTATAATGAAGTAGTGGATTTTTGTTTCTGGGTCCAGGTGTATATTTGATAATGAGAAAGTGCGAATATTTTGGTTCACAAAATCTGACTGTCATATGGCCGAAAAATCTACTCCAAACTTCAGTACTCCGGCCCTAGGCCGATCACACATCCTCTTAAGCGATATCAGAGGAATCGGTGAAGCGAGACCAAACTTTCATCCATACAGCCTGCTACATCTAACACCACTATCCCGGCGGCTTTAACGTTCAAGCTAGCGGCAAACCGGAAGTCAACTTGACTCGTTAAAGCTGCCGAGGTCCACCGGAGGAGTCTGCACCAAGGATTGGTGCTCTCGTCCTATCTGTTGCTGCATCCGTCCACTATCTAACTTTCCGTTTTAGGGTTTAGGGTTTTCACTAAACCCTAGAATCCCTAAAACTCTATCTGCACGGAATGCAGGGAGCGTTGCAAACGTGAGCGCGGACCCGAGTAGGGACAACTGCCCTGTGAGCTTATTCCACTCCTGCGACAGGTTGCCGCTTAAGTGTGTTGGTTGGCCTACGCTTGGAAATCGTACCTGCGGAGCAGGCTAGAATCTGCAGTGTGGCTGACAATCGTCTATCATCTACTGCCCTTCTTTGTTAATCATTGTACATGATGGGAACGCTGATTATACGTCCTAAGCCTGCTCAAAATACTTGTAGTGGTGATCGTGGTGTCCTCATCGCATTCATTCGGCGAAGAATACACACACACACACACAAACATATATATATGTATATATATATATGAATGTCTGTGCGCAATCTCCATACTCTCGCTGGCATGATTTCTCACGTGGTTCACATTGACGTTCTTGACACCAGACACCCGGAGAAAACCTGTTGTTTTTTTCACTCACTTCACCGCGTCGGCGTGAACTTGTGCCTTATGTGTGTATGTAGACATGTATACATGATATCACGTAAACACGTACACATACCAATACAGAGAGATGAACAGACATACTATACATAGCTCAAAAGAACAGGTCCTGCAAGTAGTCATCCATCTCCTCCTCTCTGAGCTCGTCTTGGTCCTTATCTCGACCCTTCTGCCACACATTGCTAGCTGTAGCCTTCGCATTGTCGACACTGTCGCGATCGCCATCACTATCAGAGAGCGAGGGAGACCTACCAGGCTTGGTGTGTGCTTGGTGTTTTGCCTTTAATCTCTTGACATCCGCATCGCAACCCTGGAAGACGGACGGATAGGTTATTATTGAACATTCAAAAAAGGACGAAAAATAAGTTACAATATAGCTGTAGTACACAGATCTCCCTCCAGGCATTCACTAGAAGACAAATACCAGGGTGTCTTGGCCGTTAAATCACTGATACGATCGAATGGAATAGTTTGTGATTAAATGGCCATACACGTGCATGTCAGTGTATTGCGCGTTTATCTATCAATCACCAAAATACCAACCCATTCCTTTAGCACATGCGCAGTACTCACCTCATCGCTGCCATCGTCACGCGATCCATGTCTTGGTCTTTTGACTTGTTCCTTCTCACTGTGCCTTTGTGAGTCATTGTCTCGCTCGTCACCCTGAGACAAAAATTGGGAATGGGTATGTAGATTTGGGAAATGGATGTTACAGAGGATCCGCATACTTGATACTTTATGTGGAACCAGTATTGTCACTGTATATCACTATATCGCCGGTCACTCTGAGGTGGAATTGGGAACAGGTGTGTAAATTTGGGTAATGAGGTGTGTATATTTGGATCACGAACATTCGAGAAGATCCTGCCTTCTCAGTCCCATTGCCGAATACCATATCCTCTGCCATTTAGTTGTTGATTGGGTACTAAATTAGTACAACTATGAGCAGTAATGATGAGATACTCATGCCAACATGCGGATGTGGGTCAAAATCTATGCCTGTGCGTAAACATTCATGAACACGTACTCTATAACTTAGAGAGAAACGCATACGTACAGTTGACAGCATTTTTCAATCAAGTCAAAGACGAAAATACATACTTTCCAACTTCTCCGAGACTCTGGGATATTGCTGTGTCTTCGGTCATCCATCTTATCTTCAGACAATTGTCTTTTTTGTGTTGTTTTGCTTTCCTCTTTGTGGCTTTATAGTTCAGCTTTCATGAGCATTTAGAGCACAGCCGTACCTGAGACGTGTATATGAATATCGTCAGTAAGAATACACACGTAAATCCCACATA
>LUCW03000457.1:77500-109610 GCA_001586965.3 Sphaeroforma sirkka | reverse complement strand
ACTTCGACACATCCACAAGTTTGCCTTATACACTAAGACATGCTTCACACATCACAAAAAAAAACATCCATAATAATTGAGCATATACATATATATTATTATTTTATTACATAAACATATATTGCTATACATACATATATCGATTACATGTGCATATATTTCCTTATTATTGCTACATACACACACACACATTACATATCCAAAATCATCAAAACACAAACACACACATACAACTTCATATACACAAACATATGTTATTATTTGATATATCATCATCATCATTTATATAGTTATATACATGCATATTACATATAGAAGATATATACATAAGGATATACATATACATATATACATATTACATACATATACATACATATTACATATTTACATGTATTAGCTACACATATACATACACGTACATTACACACACAAACACACACATACAAAATTCAAAACATCGATTAATGTGTAATACTGGCCACTTGCTTACTATACAAACAACTCATGTCATCAATTATCATCATCATCATCATCAATATTAAGAGAGTTGTTATTATACATATATACATACATACATATTGGTTATTATTACATGCATTTCCATAACATCTACATACTCATGCATACCATTATTATTATTCCTTTGAACACAACATACATATTGGTTGTTTGCTATTATTGTTATTATACCTTATACATACATATTATTGGCTGGTTATGTTATTACATATTATTATTATTGCATACATACATTGCTAGTCCATCATATTACATACATATTATTATTGTATTATTATTGCATGCTTGTTGTATACATATTACATAGAGTATGCATGGGGCAAGCATATACATATTATCCATCCTCATACATGTTATTATACATATGTACACATATTACATATTATTATTATTACATATATACATATACATATATATTACATATATACATATATGCTACATACATACATACATATGTATATTCACATATTAATACATTTTTATTTGATATGCCCGTATATACATACACATATTATTATTATTAATATACATATATACATATTAAGTTACATGCATATATATACATAAAACAAATAAACCCACCCCAACTCAACTAACTAATATTACCATTATCAACGTACATATTACATACATATATTATTATATACCTACCTTTTATGAGCATACATATATATACATATATATATATATATATATATGTGTGCGTATTTTATACATTTTATATAGTATATATATATACATACATACATACATATACATACGGTCATCACACACCACACACGAACAGATACACATATAACCATATATACACAAACACATATATATATAATATATATATATATATATATATATATATATATATATATATATATATATATATATACATATACATACACATGGCTACACACAAGCATAAACAAACATATACATATATAGTTAGAGACATACATATTAATATTGCCATTGGTATATATATATATATATATATCCGAACATACAATACCAACACAATAACATCATCAATGTCAATATTGCAACATATATATATATATATATATATATTTATATACCTCATACACATTACACACACCTCTCCTCACACACAAACACACAATACCAATATACACATTACATATATATATATATCTAATCATATATATGTATATATATATATATATATATATATATATACATATATATATATATATATAAACAACATATAATAACCACATAACCCAACACAATATCATCATCATCATCATCAACACATATATATATATTATTTATTACATACATAATACATATTATTACATAGTTATATCATATTTATACGTGTCACCATCATACATTTACATCATCACACATATTATGAGTTATATATATATTATTACATATTATGTATGTGTGCATCTATTTCCATACATCTTTTATTATATTACATACACGTATTACATACAACATATATGTATATGTATTACATGAATATCCTCATATTATTATATATACACATTATATATTACATACATACATATATATACACATATATGCATTTCATCTCACATATATATACATACATACATATACATACATATGCTATTACATATATGGATATACATATGCATATATTATTATAATATATATATTACATATACATAAACATACATATATACACATATATATATAATTGAGAAACATATACATACATTAACAAACATATACATATACATATCACCGCAAACACACACATAATATCATAAAGTTATATTATACAACATGTATATATATCATATCATAACATATACATATATACATATAACATATATATATAATCATCATATTACACCATCATATATACATATCATAATACATTACATTACACATACATAAGATTATTATTAGCACATGCATCACATACACACATATCCAATCATATACATACATTACACAAATTCATCAAAATCAGAAACAGAAATACAAACATAAATAGAACATGCACTGAACATGCAGAAATAACACGCACACAGATACATATTATTACATATACATATACATATATAAGCATATAATACAGATACATAGAAAACATATATTAGAATATATATATATATAATGTATTTATGTGTATAGTCGATGTGTACATAGAAAGATAGACAAGAGCCTATAAGTTTACAAAAAACGTAGCGAGCAAGTAGGACGGATATGATATAAAAACAGCAATACGGATGTATAAAAATACTGATTCAATGACTGCTTTTAGGTTGAACTATTTGGCGTTCAATATTCAACAAGTAGAAATGTAGGCAAAGAAGCACAAAAGGGTTCTGATTTGCTATCTGAAATTCGTGCGACAACAGTTAGCTTACCCGCTCATGTTAGAGTGAGGTCTTGCAGGCCTGGCAACAGAGGTGCCCGTTTTTAAATATACTTCCCTGGAAGTTCTCAATCGATTCTTTATACAAGTTACAGGTGAAAAGACTTCTGCCTCGTACTTTGTTCATAAAAGTTGAACTGTATGTACCTATAAGAAGTTCCGAGTCAGATTATTGACATAAATATAAGCTGCCGGCTGCACTCTCAGACAGTCCAGTGACCGCTGACCAGTCTCACTCACTCTGTTTAAAGCCACTCTCGTATAGTAAAATATCATAATGAGTCATAGACTCGTACACCAACTCGCCAAACCCTCGGCCTCAATACGTTTTACATACGTATTGGACTTTCAATCATAGCGGCATAGTCTCCTAATAAATTGTACATTTCGAGGAATATATATTTCCGTTAAACGATTATAACAAGATGACCCTATGATTGTCGCCATGGGTGCATTCCGGGGCCTTAATGTTTATAGTTTCGGGAACATTGCGAAGGCGTCCGTTTAGTGTATTTAAAATAAATACTAAATATTTAGGTCGATTTGTTTTGTATTTTGACTTGTATAAACGTATAAAAGTGAATAAATAATAAAAGCGTTTAGGTTTTTTATAAATATTTAGCCTTCTTTAAAAGGCCCTCTTTTTTACCAAAAAATTGGATTGTTTTTATAAATGTACATATGGATTTTTGTTTTGGTTTTTTTAATTTAAAATACAAAAACACAAAGATTAAATATGTACTTTTCCTCTATTTAGTCCCTTAAAAAATATATATTCACCATATGTAGTGCTGTCTAAAAATACAACACAATCAAAATGGTTGGGCCATTGCCCATTTGTCACTGTGTCATTGGCAGTGCTGAGTGTTGACTCATGGCTGTTGCCTGTTGAGTGGATTTTTTGTTTTTTTGTTTTTCACTGGATCAAATTGGGTTTTGAAAATACGAATCTAGGATCTTTTGATCGACTCCCTAGAGGTATAAATATTTATTTTTAAATACCAGAGACAAATGAGGGTCAGCCCGTCAGGTCTTAGGCCAGCTCAAAAATTCATATATATTAAAAAAAAAGCCAAATTTTGTTATCAAATAGGCTCAAAATGATGTTTTGCTTTTTGTTTGGTGTTGTTTTTTTTTATAGCAAAAATAAACGAAACAAAAATGTTTTATTTAGTAGTAGGTTATGCAAAAAGACGAAAATAAAACATTGCATAAATATTCGTGAAGATGTCAAAATTGAAAATGGAGAGATCGGAGCGATAAGCGGTCACAAATCCTAGGCTAAATAAAATACAAGTCACAAAACGGGTACAACTCATCACAGAGTCACAACTCACAAGTCGTAACCATAAATATCATTCTGTTCAATCTTCAGGAGGCTAAAATCTAGATATTATGGTCGTTGCCAAAGCCTAAAAGGTAAATATGATTTCAAAATAGGAGGAAGAGGACATGTAATAAATACTAAAACAGTAGTTGCATGTCAATATAAAATATCCAGCAAGAAATATGAGTCAACAGATTCATACACAAAAAAAGAAAATGGAACCTATCACCCATTTTTGTTCGCAAAGTAAATATATACTCTATTCAATGTGGCAAGGTTCAGTGTTATAGGTTCAAGGCTTTACATTTTATGATAATTTTGGAAATATGTATATATTTATATACCTATAAATATACGTGACAAATCATGTATGTAAATATACCATCGTAGTTACTCAAGTCTATTGTAAAGATATGTAGGAGTTTGGCAGCGGATTTTATTCGCAAGTGTATATGCTAATGTATACACTATACTCTCATCTGCATCAGCTCATGTATATTAGTGCAAAATCTGTTTGTGTAGATATATTTCCTGTACAAAATAGTTTGCACATACGTACATATCCGTCACAGATTGACTTCGGCTAAATCTAAGATTTTTCTCGAAAATTGTATTCCACGGTTGATCATATCGGTTCGTAACATTGAAGCGTATGAATCGAAATTAAGGATACGACTGTAGAATGCAAATGAAAATGTATTTGCGATCGTGATGAAGTCTGTACGAGGCAGTAAATTTTCGCAGCATCGTAGTTGAGTAATCTACTTTACCTTTTTGTTCAGAGTAGTGAAGTCTCATGCAGTCGTCTGTGAATCAATCCTCAAAATAGCTGACACCTTTGATTTCAAGCCGGCACTAATAAGTATTTTTTTGACAAAGTATTTTTTTTAATATCATCACTCGCGCAAAAAATCATTACATGACAGTTTTGAAAGCGGTTTATGTGGTGCAGGGCATCTATGAAGCTGTTTCTTCTATAATTATCGTTCTCTAGCAATGTACTTGCTTAAACTTTACATGCTCTACATTGTGGACAGAATAGTACAATAACTTGAATCAGCCGAATACTAGAATGGCTGTCTCAAAGTTGTGCCCGATATTTAGCGTGCTCATTTCGCTATTGATGCTAACGAGTACAGTATCAGCACAAACTAACACGTCAGAATACTGTGTGAGTTCAAATTCAAGTTATGCACAGCAACTGACACTTGCCCCGGGGTTGACTGTAGCCTTTAATCTAAATGGTCCTTCAATTGATGTTTTGGCGACAATAGATCAGACGGTGGGTTGGCTTGGCGTGGGCTTTGCAGAAGTTCCCGGATCCATGATCCCTGCGAAGGTAATGTCTAGTTCTAGACCAAAACTGAAGAAAATTTGGCAAGTTCCTCAAACTAGGTTAGCTTGACTTCATTTCGTGCTGCCGTCAGTGTGGTTAAGATATATCAAACAGCTTCAGTGAATGATATCAATTGTAGGTGTACAGTTTTATTCAACGATCTAACTTCCATGGATGTATACTATAAAATACTGGCATCTAGCAGCAAGTTTAATGTTCTACTATTCGTGATTTGGCGTGATTATAGTTCTATTTCTATTGGAACGTATAATTTTCATCTGAATAGTCACTTTTTCTCATGGACGTAGTAGCATAGTTGCATTCCTCAGATTTATTTCAGTGCGGTGTGTGCATTAAATTTTCGCTGTATATAAAGACGAAGATTTATGAAGCACTGGCCAACACCAACGATTCAAGTCATCAAAACATTCGTTCCATCAGACACTTTAACAATGTTAATCTGCACTCACATGGGCAAACTACGAACTCTTGAACATGTGCACAGGTTATTATAGGTACAGCGGAACCTAACACTGTTCAAGCGTATGAAACCACATCAAGAAACGGGGCCGGGGTGAATCCAGCCACTTTTGACACTGTGACATACGGCACTTTCACTCAGGTCGAGGACAAAGCCGAGACAACATTGTCCTTTACGGTTTCTCAGCGATCAGTCCCAGGCGTGGAGTCAGGTGCAGAGACGTACATGGTGTTCGCCTATGGAGCGGGGGAATTTGGGTACCATGGCACAAACAGGGGGACAGTGACGGTGAATCTGGTCACTTGTGAGGGAACCCTGACCGAGAATACAACCTATAGGAAAGCTCTATTGGCACATGGCATTTTGATGGCTCTAGCCTGGCTCTTACTAACACCGATTGCTATCTTCTCATCGGCATTCAGACCTATATTCACTCATTTTAAAGATGATACGGGTTTGTGGTGGTTCTATAGTCATGTCACTATGAATATACTTGGCTTAATGGCTTCAACTGTAGGATTCGGGGTCTCCTTTTTACTGGTGTCGCAAATCAATTTCACCGATAAACACCATATTCTAGGCCTATGCGTGATGATAATCGGTTGGATTCAGCCGTTTAATGCGCTGCTACGCCCGAGGCGAGTGACAACGTACAAGCAGCATAACGATGCGCCTAAAAGTGTATGGGAATTCTACCATAAGGGTGTGGGTTATATAGGAATGGTACTGGCCATGATTAATTGCAAATTAGGCCTGGACTTGGCATTCGCAAGTACAGGCTTGTTCATAGCCTACGGTGTGTGCGTAGGATTATGGTTAGTTGCTTATGTAACGTTGTATATCAAGTATACATTCTACTATCAGCCATTCGACATGTCAGTACGATACAACGAGAAGCCCCGAACAGACGATGCGAGGTCGGAAAACTTCAATCAGTCACGATCTGGGGATTTGCACGAGAACTCGAGCAAGAGCAGAAATACTGCTTCTATCTGAATGATCTCCATCGTATACATTACACTATCAATCAAGTAGTGATCTACTTGTATATGCCATTAAAAAGAAAGTTAGTAAATAAAGTTGAAGCCCAGTCGCACTCTGTATAATAGAACCCGAGTCTAAATTCAATTGTACCATATGTAAGGTTTGTTCCAATAATCACGCGTTTACTGGTGCACGGAGAACCTATTCAACTGAAGCGACACCACCGTTGTCACTCTTCGCAATAATATGTTATCCATTAGTGAGTACAACACATAATCCATTGTGGTTAGGGGTTTTTATAGTTTTAGTCTCACGTACACTAATATCAATATTCATTATAGTACTATAGTTGCATGCGTAAAAGGGAGGAAAAAATCAGTAGACAATGGTGTTCCGTTCTATGCATTAGCGGCGCCTCCAGAAAGGGTCTGGTCTGTATCACTTGTATTTGATGGAGGGACGAAATATAGTAGCCGGAACGACTCGGATTGGTGAATGGGGAAAATGATATCGTGGAGCTGTGGGGTATACCCGGCCCATCCACATGCTCGATTCGCGATGAATGCCCGAGCCCCTATGTTCATTTGTATTCCGTGGTTCCGCTCGAAGCTGTCCATCGTTTTACCATGTCTTTCGAATTACTGAGTGGTTGTGAAGGTATGATTTTCACTGAGTCACATTGTAGTATAAAGAAATGAAACCAGTCGCGGAGTATAGATTAAGAAGACAGAATATTAATACGTCTCTGGTATTACGAACTGACGCTACACAAATTCTTGCATTAACTTCTGCTCGCCCACGAATCAGTAAACCACGAGAGCTCACCAAATTGAAGCCTCCGAGACCTTCACCGTTACAATGGCGATGTTATCACCATTGATAAATACAGCACCCTTCGGATTGTTTTCTAAATGTTTGGCTCTATACCTCTCCGCTCGTTCACCTGATTCCACACTAGCTTCGCCAACCAAAGTGATGCTGCAGGTGCACTTGGCTTGTGCGCTCTCTTGTTCGTCCGGGTTGACTGTGACTGTGGCAGCATCCCCGTCGTGGATTAAAAGAGATACTATGCTACCAGACACTAGCAGGTTATTGGCCTTCTTCGTATCCCTGGAGTGTGTGTTAAAATGCGAGAATTATTCAAGATTGTACATAGCGCACACACTGATAGAGTTGGCCATTTCTTCTATGTTCTGGCCATACCTATATATATATATATATATATATATATATATATATATATATATATATATATATATATATATATATATATATATATATATACATACATACATACATTACATACATACATGCACCTATATATATATATATATATATATATATATATATATATATATATATATATATATATATATATATATATATTATTATATATATACACATACATACATGCATACATGCATACATCACATGTTTACAATATATATATATATATATATATATATATATATATATATATATATATATATATATATATATATATATATATATATATATATATAGATATATATATATATATATATATATATATATATATATATATATATATATATATATATATATATATATATGCTAAGGTAGGTTGGGTTGCACACACACCACATTCGCCCAAGTGAGCTGCGCGAAGTTGCGCTAAAGGTTTGCGCTTGACTTTAATTGCGAGGAGAACAAACGAACACCTTGATCAAATATTAAAAACTGTCTTTTAGCGTTCATTTGCCTACCTATATATGGATGCGACAATGTAAGCTGAGTTTTTGTATCTCTGGACCCAGAATATTACAGCCACGTATACTTTTGAATGCATACACGGAACACAGATAAAATATAAATATACAAATTCAGCCATAGTGTGCATATGAGCAGATAGGTAATCTGCTCACCACAATGCTTCGATAAAAATTGAAACTACAATCACAAACGTGAGACCCCAATAGTACGAACACAAAAAAAAATCTAAATTTTCACATCAGCTACTGATACTTGGCCCATCATCTGAACATGCGTGAGCTTACATATAGTTATATTCTTGCTCACATACACAGTGGGGTACATATAAATGATTTCCAAATGCATGAGCAAACCGTGTATCTCTCATCTAAACGAATGAAATCAAGCGACAGCATCAAGCAAGTACGGTATTAAAAGCAAATCAACACAACGACACAAACATACATTTTCCAGCGTGAACAAATGTTTTCCTGCCACACTGTAACACACAAAAGGTGAAACAAAATACTCGATTTGAAAGTCTATTTATTCAAAACATACCACTTTCCTTTTACAAAAAACAAAGCTTTATACAAATTTATGTTCTTGACTATACGTACGTAAATATGGATTAAGAAAATCCATATATATATATATATATATATATATATATATATATATATATATAATATATATATATATATATATTATATATATATATACATATATATGTATATATATATGCATTATATATATATATATATATATATATATGCATATTAATATATTATGTATGTATTATTATATATATATAGACATGTATATATATATAATATTACATATATATTATTATATTATTAATATACATATATATGTATATTATTATTATATGTATAATATACAGTAGCAGTAGCACATTATACCATATGCATACGCAACCAGATATGTATGTATTGCATGATGCATGCAATATGTTATCATCAACATCATCACTTTATACATGCACGTCACATATGTGACGCATTATGCTATATTATTATTATATTATGTACATACATTGTTATGTAATATTACATATTACATATTGCCAGCAATATGTATTATTGGCATATATAACAATATTACATATAGCATGGCATATTATGTATATTACATAATTATTGTTGTGTATATTTATTGATTACACATACACATACATATACACATATTATACATATTTACATTGGTTATTATACATGTATATTATGTACATACATGGACGTATGCATGTAATTATAATATATTAATATACATACATAATGTGTGCACATACGTACATGATTATATACACATGTATATATATATTATATACATTATTATGTATATATACATATTGTATTATATAATATAATTATATACATATGTATATACATATATGGCTATGTGTATTATTATTAATACATACATACACGTCAACACACAAACGCATATTACATTGTTAACCCAATATATTATTATGGCTACATGTGTGTACATAATGATATAATATATAATATAATATATACATATACATATTATTATATGGCCATGATATTATACATATTATTGTCACGATTGCTGACCATGTATTATATACGTTATCCGAACCATTGCAGCCCCTGATAATAGTAAAAAGCATCCAATAATATATTATATATTATTACATACATATGCAATACATGCACAACAAAACAACACACACCATCAACAACAATCATCATCATCAATAATATTATATCATATGGTTATTAATAATATTATACATTATTATTACTTATTATATATATATATTATATTATATGTTATTATATATTATTACATATACATATGCATATGCATATACACATATGCAATGTCAAACATATATATATATATATTATATGCATACATTACATATAAGTATATATGTATGCGTATATATATATTGCATGCATACATGTATTATATGTGTGCATATATACATGTGTACATGTATGCATATATTACATATATTATATATATATATATATATATATACATATATTATATATATATATATATATATATATATATATATATATATATATATATATGTATCTATATATATATATATATATATACATACATATATATATATATATATATATATATATATATATATATATATATATATATATGAATATAATATATATATATATATATATCAAGATGATTTTACAATGAGGGTACTGTTCGAGAAATCAAGATCCGCCACCGTTTTTAACCTTTAAATACAGTACTCATAATGACTGCCGTTGATGACAATCGTAGCCCAATTTTGCATTGCAGCAGGACAACGAGCATGGAAAATAGCTGCGTGTTGTAGTAATTCTCTCGTATTGTACAATAAAGAGTATGAAACATACCTTCTAGTTGAAAGTACGATTTTGTCATCTTCTTGCACGTACGTAAACGCCATCAGAGAAAGATGTGGTTCACCTTCCGCATTCACCGTAGCCAAATAACTTAAGCCAGACGTCTTAAGTACATTTACTACAACACTTGGCAATGGCGGCAAAAATAATTCTCCTTCACAAATACCGCTTAGAGTCCCCTGTTTACCCCCCACATCTTTTGCATCGATACTCTTCTGCTTGCTTCGTAATGATTTGCTTTTACAACCTCTTTTATTGCCAGAGCCCTCATCGGCAGGCGAAGATATGCGCTGCACAGCGACTGTTATTGCTATACTGCATATGGATGTTACCGCTATCACAGCCCATGTGGGGACATTGTTAATATAGTCCATATTTACATACCATAACGTATTTCCGACATACTAAACCTGGCACCATATAGTGTATAAACCTAACAAATACTATACATATGACAACTTGACCAGTCAATACATACACACATACGTATTCTATTTTTTATTTAGTATTACTGTCGTTGTGAGCAAAAACAAAACTATTTGCAAACTATCAATATTTATATACTATTGGTCCTCACTTCATCGGGAATTCGAGACCCCACCAGTCCTTGAGATTTGAGAAGTTGAGTGATAAGTGATGAGTAATGAGTCCTCATATATTTACTGGGTTGGTAATCGACACCGACGTTTTCCTAAACGACGTGTACGACGTGTCGGCCGACATACTGGCTGGGGGATGCCGTCGTTGTCGGGTGCCTGGCCAGAAAATTACTGTGTTACACATGATTTTTTATTTAAATACATTTATGAGGTCATACTTGTATATGGATAATTCATAAAAGTCGAGAACGGATGTACTCGAGTCCGTATTTTTTAACTATTATTGCAGTATTTATACTGTATAGTATTGTATATTTACCCGCCCCCAACTACCAGGGTGACCAGAGCCACCTCATCACTGTCAGTCGTCAGCCATCAGTCATCTCCAATCCACAACACTGACGGCCCTGACTCCGAGAGTCACGACGGGACAACACGATCAACACATACGTTTGCGGATTGTCTGATATCCTACTTCCATCGACCATGCTATTTTCGAAATCCCACTGACACAGCTCAGAACGAATGCAACACATTTTACCATGGAGCCTTGCGAGCCTCACCAAAATAAATTTCAAATATGTCATATGAGAAGTTAGTAGCAACTGAAGACGAAATCTAGACTCTCCTTGATAGATGACAGGGCGTTCTAGAATCGTGTCTCTCGTTCAAGCAGTGTAGCATAAGGCGTTCAATGTCTGAATCTACGCCATCCTCCGAGCCATATCCATTCTCTACACAAGCTTTTCTATAAGGGTTATCACGGTTCGATAAAGCACCTCTATGGACAACATGTCAAACGTTACACATGTACGCATAAGTATATTTATAGCGATTGTTGCTTTATGTGCATCTGTTACATATGAACCCGTACCGTCTCAAGCAACTAACTGTACTTCAACGAATTAACGTAAATCTGCCAGTCACTCCCAACGACCGTAAGTATGGTGCTTTAAACGAACATAAATGAACCACACTCACAACGAACCTAACTTCGTCACTTCCAACAAACGTGTATGAACAATTTCAAAGGAATCTCTTCGAACTAGAAACAAAGCAACTAAATCACCCCAAGCAACCGTTACTGTAGCACTTCGAAGCTATCTAACTTACTATTCTCAACCATATACGACAGTGCAGTCTTGAACATATTTGCGTGTACAAGCTCAGAGTACTTCCCGTACATCCCGAAACAAAGGAAGTTGGTATCGAACCTTGATTTTAAGTAGTTAGGAACGCACAATCCATTCAAGGAACATACTAGGGGTCTGTGGCTAACACAATGTTATCTTCACAGGCGTTACTATAAACCTTGATTTTAAGTAGTTAGGAGCGCACAATCCATTCAAGGAACATACTAGGGGTTTGTGGCTAACACAATGTTATCTTCACAGGCGTTACTATTAAACCTGACTATTAATCGAATGACTGGCGCTCAAATGATACCTGAGATATCACCGAAACCACCACCATCGAATCCAGGGGTAATAAATATTCCATCAATGTGCCTTTTGATGTTTGTACAGCCGTTGTAGCTATCACCGATCGTGCTGGTATCAAGACATGGGCAACAACTACGCAAACACCTAGTACGCAACCGAACGCAACAATTTTGGTAGCCAGTTGTCCTTGCCAGTGAATGACCAATATTACTAGACAAAACATCCGAATATCGTGTGCCAGTGAAGTGTTCGAAACGATATGATTATTATATAAATAAAAACTACATAGCACAATCTTTGCATGAATATATATGTATATATATATATATATATATATATATATATATATATATATATATGGCATATGCAGCAATAATATTTTTCCTGAAACAGGTTTTATCTACATGTACCTTAAAGTCTAATACAAGGTGTAAAGTAGCAAGCATTGCAAACTTCAACATGAATGAACGCAGCCGAGCCATTGCATTAGACATTCTATCTGCTGTACTGTTTGGAAGTTCGGTATCCGTAAATCGGATATGATACATAGTTCATACTATCAACAGCTAAATACAACATGTAGACGTGACAACCACACTGTCCGGCCCGACACCTTCATTGCTGCTGTCGAGGTCCAATTGTTGTTCCCATCTGAGATATAATTGGTATACTATACAACTGTTGCTGTACAAGCATGATATTTATTGTAAGCTAAATATATCATGACCAGAACCTGATACTTCTCTTACACAGTGCACTAAAGGTGAGATGCACACCAGAATCTATTAAGTCGCTTGGGGTACAATTACAGGCTGTCTTCCATCACGAGGATGTATAGATCCAGCACCAAATATACGTAAATACCGGGAAAGGTTAGCTACCGGCAGATTCATTGTTTTGCTAACGAAGGCGGAATGGGTGGAACTGCTGCCCGGTTCATCGGCCCCGGATTCATCGATTGAGTGTTCGTTTGATACCCTAGCGTATCATACCCACCCCATATTTAGGTGGATAACTAGACGTTGTATATTTCACCCCTATCCCTTTTTTTAGCTCGGACTTGTTTTGAGGGTGGCTGCTCGGTGATTCTGTAGCACTGACCCAGCACTTCGCTTGCGACTCAGCAGGCGCTCTCAGTTCTTCACTACTCAATTCGAAAGGGCCAATGTACTAATACTGTACTTCCTGCGATGCGTTGAAAACGATAGGCGTTCCACCGTTCAGATAGTTCGGATATACCGATGAAGCTGCCAATCGTTGTAGCTCCTGTGGGTCCCAATGAATATCTCACAAGGCTTCCAAGCATCGCTCGCTGGTTCGTTGCACGCCCCAATAGATCTTTAAGCTTCGCCAGTATGTGTGGATACTTCATACATTGGTACGATATCTCCCGTATGCATGTGGCAATGATTTTATTGCATCATATTCCCAATACCTGAGACAACGCATATACTTCCGAACAGATAACATCTCCCGATAACGCGCTGTTCACCCTCTAGTAGACCATACGACACCTGCACTACTGTTGCAGGGTGCATCTTCGCGAGCAGATACCGCATGGCTCCCAAAGTTCTGTACCATGCTGGATGGGGTGATCTCTGAGTCCTCTGACCTTCATACTGACGAGTGCTGCCCATGGACCAACCCTAGTCTGTCTCGGACAAGACAACACATTCACAGACCGCAAAATCGAATTTGTATCGCACAGTTTCAACTGTTTCGTCCGAAGTGGCATGTTGCACCTGTAACCTCCAAAACTGGACCACTTGCACCCTTTGGTACCTTTGTACCCAGGTGAAGCGATTCGCAATGGCAGAGCCCAGGTTCATGCCGATGATAGAAAACCACCCAATCCCTAAAAGCATTCAATCCCATACATAGCAGTTTCCAAGGCGTCGGCGGTGTGGGCGATAAGCTACATTGCACCTGCACTGGTAACCACTGGACTCTTTGTACTCCTTATCTTCTTGGCGCTCATGTCAAACAAGTCGCCTTTGGAAGAGCCCCAGTCTATGCTCGCAGGTGTGAGTTCGTCCACAGACCCCATAAATGGCAGCGTTTCCCACGGCTTTGGCGGGGTGGGCAGACGTATCGTTACCCACTCGAAGGCGGACTTGTCCTTCACAGGTCTGTTCGACGTTTCGCTGTGCATCCTATCCAGAGGCCCACTATTAGCCCCATCATTCACATTCAAAATACCATCATGCAGAGTACTCAAGCCTGGTTCTGATCCACCTCGTGACCGTGCATGTGTGTCTCGTACCTGACTCGCCTCACTTACATCCCTGTGCGTGCCAACACCAGTACAAGCTGTATCGCGGGTCCCATATCTATTTGCAGTATTGCTGTCTAACTCTTTCGACTCAGGTGCACATGACTTCAAACTCTGCAGGGCGGGTGTACCGAAATTTCCTTCCGCTTCTAATGCGCTAATCGCTTGTTCACTGCGACTGTCCCTGTCAACTCCGCTCTCACAGGTATCTGCCACAGTTCGTCCCTGAGTGTGTGGCACAGTGCTTAAGCTCGTTCCACGTGTTACAGCTTCATGTTCTCTTTCACTAGCAACCACACGGGAAAGTACCGAACCTCCCAACCCAAGGCTGGGCTCCTGGGAGGCAGGTTCGTCGTCCAGGATGGATTTCTCGAGTATCTTGTCTTCCAGTGGTATATCCTTAAACTCGTCTTTGTCTGTACTGGTGGCTATAAAGTGTGCGTAGGCAGTGGTTAGCTTATGTGTGGTGTGTGCCGTTGCACCTGTGTGTATACCTGGCGTAGAGATATGCCAACTCGACAAGGGGGGAGGAGTGCACTCCCGCAAAGAACTCAGACGTCCACCCCCACAGACACTCTCTCCACATTCTGACGATCCCAATTTGTGTGTAGGCCCCCGTGTGTGCGTGGCTGTACCCGGGTGTGGTACACATGTGTGCGTAGGTGTGGTTGTGAGTAGCGTTTGGGTGTGTGCATGGGTAGGCGTGGACAGGAGTTCGGAACTCCCCCTGCCCTGGTGTGAGCTGAAGTTTGATTCCATATGAGCTATATCATCAGCCAAAAGTTGTGTATGTGACTTTGAGTGTATGCTTTTAGAGGGCATAGCTCCGCTTCTCAGATTTGGACACGACCTGGAGTCTAATGGGTTGCTATGTAGGGCTGATGAGTCTGATGGGTTGCTATGTAGGACTGATTTAGATTCCAGACGTGTCGTAAATTCCTCGCCAACATTGAGACTTGGCTCGGAATGTGGACCATTATTCATGTGTGGCAGAGCGTCAAAATGGTCCTGTTCCGCACGCTCCTTGCGTATCGCGTTGAGCTGTGGTTTGTAAAATTGTAAGTACATATGTGTGAGTATATGGATGCAGGACATTCTACAATAAAAATATTAATTGTCACGGATTTGTGTGCGTGGTACATGGTAGGTAGCAAACAAGACAAAACACGAATTCACTCTCAAATTTGATTGTTTTTTGAAGTCCGGGATTATATAGAAATCAGAAGTCTGACTCCAGGCATGACAGGCCCCCAACGCAAACTCCTAAAATTCAGATACAAACCTATGCAAGCTGTGATACTCATTTGTAAATATTTCTTTAGGTATGTGAAGAACATCTGCATCAATACACACTCCTATAAAGTGACCTATACCCATACAGGCACAACTCCTTTGGGGTAGTATACACGAATAGACACGTACGTAGGCATACAGAATACGTATACAACTCTATACACACCTCTTTGTATTTTTCGATTACTTCGAAAAGCACTTTATTAATACTGGCCCCGTCAGTGGTAAAGAATGTGTAATGAGTCGGAGGCACTTTAAGCTTCACACATCGGGCGTTCAAACTCCATGATTTGATGGTAGACAGCCCAAAGTGGAGTCGAGTCTGCCAGTATATGAGATAGAAATATATCTATGAATAGATGGTTTCAAAAAAGTTTGTACAAAGGTACATGCTTACGCTTCGATATAGAATATGACATCTAATAAAAAGGGCCCGTTGTATAAACGGGACTGGAATATATAGCACGATATAAACATCTGCATGTAGATACAAAGAATAGATAGAGTTTTGTTATACGGAATGAAGACAAGCCCTATGACCTGCAACCCATGTTACGAGTTGAGTAAAGTTACGTCGGTAGATTACAGTACTACAAAATCGACTTGAGAATTGCCCTAAGGACACACACGCAAAAATTAAATACATACAATATATATTTATATATATTGATATATATATATATACATATATATATATATATAAACACACACACACACACACACACACACATACACACACACACACACACACATACACATATATATATATATATATATATATATATATATATATATATATATGTAT
Source organism: Sphaeroforma sirkka (assembly GCA_001586965.3). NCBI lineage: Eukaryota > Ichthyosporea > Ichthyophonida > Sphaeroforma > Sphaeroforma sirkka. The sequence continues at coordinate 92,039 of LUCW03000457.1, read as the reverse complement.
ATATATATATATATATATATATATATATATATATATATATATATATATATATATATATATATATATGCATATATATACATATATGCATGCATACATACATAAGTATATATATATATATATATATATATATATATAGTATATAAATATATGAAGTGAATATTTCTATGTATGTACATATACACACAAAATATGTGAATAGGTACATATCTGCAAATGTGAAATCTATCTACCGATAATATGCCCGTAGAGTAAAGTTTTCATACATGCCTACTACGTGGGAGCACTGCGGGTCTCCCACTTCACAAGCAAACAAATTCAAAGCACAGTCGGTGGTTATTCAATATATTTGAACTTGCATGTGAGATCTGAACACTTCATTACATATCCATCCGCATGTGTATAGAGATGCAGTGCTTACCTCTCGCGTACGGTGATCGTGAAACGACACTCCCCCAACCGACACACACAAAATGGCCGTGCCACATTGCGAGGGCCCAATCAGTCGTTTTCCATGGAAATAATAGCTGAATACCGGGAATGATACAGAGTATGCCTCAGATAAAACTAATAACACATGTTGAACGCCTTATATACCCGACAATCATACTCATGGAACATGGTATTGTAGAGCTACGAGAAAGAGCAGACAGAATCCGATCTCTTTGTAATATGATCTTTAACGTTGAAAAAACATACATACTTGTACTAAAACGGATATAGAAAGCATATATCAGAAAATGCACAGAAACCAAAACATAGTATACTATAATGTTTGATACCAACACACAGATTCCAGCACAAGGGAGTTGATACTAACACACGGATCATGAAATATACTGAAGAAGTGCGATTCGATCGGATAGCATACAAGTAGGACACCTAGGTACTACACATGAATCAGAGCACTGTAAACTAGCTTGCGAACAATAAACATTTGCTATGGCAGCATCATACAAACAGCGTCTGAATCATACTGTAAATATATTGATTCTGAAGTGTAGTACAAAGCGATAAACCAGAATACATTATACTATATACCAGCCACTGTATACGACCACTCTGACATATAGATGACACTACAGATCTAGATGTGAAAAAGTCAGCAGAATGCTTTTATATACATATATGTATATTAAAAAAAAATATGAGTCAATATATATACATAGATATATATATATACAAAATATATATATATATAAACACACACACACACATATGTATATATATATATGTATATATATATATATATATAATATATATATATATATGTATATATATATATATATATATATATATATATAATAATATTTTATATAAAGTTACATATGCACACACATACATATGTAATATATATACATATGTACATGCGTATATATATATATAATATATAAAATATATAAATATGGAATATGTATGTATATAGATTATGTATATATATATGCTATATATAATATATATAATATGTATGTATAATAATATATATATACATAATGTACATGTATACATATGTATAATATATATGTATGTAATAATAATAATATGTATATGCATGCATGAAAATAATCTGTATAATATGTCATCTGTAATCTGTATCTGTGTGTGTGTAGAGAAATGTGCCTCACACAAAGACACATATGTTATCATGCGTATATGTAACAACAGTACAGTTCATGTATATGTATGCAATAATATGTATGCATGTACATGCACATAATGACTGTAAGGAAATATGCACATGGATATATAATAATATATGGATAATAATATGCATGTATATGTGTATACAAGTAGTAATAATAATATATAATAATATAATAATATAATAGGTTACATGTATGCTGGAAATGCTTGGTTGAGAATCTGTGTTGCGTATGTATGTATTATATGTAATATGTTTGTTATGCACACTTGCACGCACGCATTGTATATATATATGTATGTATGTATATGTATGTATATAATAATATACATATGTATGGCAATAATAATATGCATTTTAATATAGCATATTTGTAATGTATAATATGTATTGCAATGGATGTGTACATATGTATATAATGATAATGGTATGTATAATATGTATATATATAACCGTAATATGATGTAATGTTGTATGTTATTAATGCAGGCAATATATATACAATCGTTTGCGTATGTATATAATATGGCGTATGTGTAATAATATTGTAATAATAATGTAATAATAGCAATGCTAATACACAATATGCGTATATATGACTATCGCACACCATGCGCATGCACATGCACTTGCACGCGCGTAATATGTATATGTGTATATCTTATGCATACATACAATTATACAAAGATAATAATATGTATGTATATAGCCAATATGCAATGCTGCTTTATACACGTTTTGCGTATGTAATCGATGATGAAAATATATTATGTTTGTAATATATAAAATGCATGTAATAATATGTTTATATTACATAATCTGTAATAATAATATGTATGTAATAATATTATATGTAATAATAATAATAATATGTATTATATTTATGGATATATGTATATAATAATATATGATATGATTCATAGCTTATATTAATGTTTTTGGACATGGTTAATGTGCATGCATGTAATGCATGCACACGGACAGACACGCACGCACGCACGTATGTAATATGTATGTATGTACAGATATGATTAAAGGTACATGTAATCAGTATGCGTATATATGGATGGATATATATATATATATATGTTTGCACGCACACACACACGCACGCACGTATATGTATATATGTATGTGTGGATGTGTATGTATATGTGCATATAATATGTTAAAAGATATGATTAATGTGCGTATGCGTATATAATATGTATAATAATATATGGCTGCGTATTTGTACGTACGTACGCACGCACGCGCATCATAGCCATATGCGTATGCATATGTATTATGTATATTATATAATAATAATATATGTTAATCGTTTGGTATATGCATATTACGTATGTAATGTATATAATAATAATATGTATATATGTATATATGACTAATGCATAATGTATGCATAATGCATACATGTACGTACGTAATTCACCAATAACCATCATCGTACGCGCACGCACGCACGCGCACGCATGCATGTAGCCAATATAATATGTATAATGTATATAATAATAATATATTATTATAATAATAATGCGCACGCGCGCACGTATCATATCATGTAATAATATGCATATTTATATTATTTATGTAATATATATATATATAATATAATAATAATCTGCATACACACGCACATCACGCACGCACGCACGCATCATATGTCAATAATGATATCGTTAATCGTTTATATATAATAATGCGTGTATGATATATATAATATAATGTATATGTATACAATATGTATATTATATGCATGCGTACGCACGCGTACTGTACATAATGTACGCGTGTAATATGTATAATAATCACATAATGCATGCGTACGTACGTACCAGGATATGTATGTAATAATGTATATGTAATATTAACTTTATACGTTTGCATATGTAATCAATAATAATATATATGTTTGTAATAATAAATTACGTATAATAATACATATGTATAATATGGTTTATTACATGGTTAATGTGCATGCGTATGTTCATGCACCAATAGACACACTTTTGCACGCATATGTATATAATATGCATGCGTACGTGTATATTAATATATGTATATAATAATATGTAATAATAATATGTATATATACATAATATGCATATATAATGTATGTATAATAATACATAATATAATAATATATATGTAATATATATGTGGTATAATATATAAATACTGCATTAAGGTGTATAATCGATATGCGTATGTGGATAATATATAATAATGTATTATGTTTACACACAGCACTGGAGCATCACGCACGTATGCATATGTGTATCATGGATATGGATGTGTATATACAGGATATGTGATATTGCAGAGTATAATAATAATAATAGTAATAATATGCGTAATAATAATATATAATAATATAATAATATTTCAATATACATACATGCATGCACACGCACATCAATACGAATATATATATGCACGTATGTATATATGTATGTATGTATATATATATATTATAATAATAATATATAATATATATATAATAATATATTATATGTAATAATAATAATATGTTAATATGTATAATAATATTATTATATATATATCGTTACATATTCGTAATAATATATACGTAATAATGTATATATAATAATATGTATATGCATGCATATTTTGACTAATACGTATCGTGTATGCGTAATAATGTACATGCAATACATGCGCATCACGCGTACGCATCATCAACGCACACGCACGCGCGCATGTAATATATATGTATATATGTATGTAATATAGCAATATAATAATATAATATAATATATATACATATATATATATATATATATATATATATAATATATATAATATATATATATATATAATAATATATATAATATATGTTTACACACATGTACACACACACACACACACACACACATGCACGCACACACACATATATATATATATATATATTCACAAACCCCCCAAATGTATCAATGTAAGATACTGTTTTCTGTGTTTCATATATATATATATATAAATACATATCTTTCGATAAACAATCTGGACGAGATGACCTAGACATACCAGTCCCCTTGTCGCCAACGGGTTATTTTAGACATTCTATTGCTGTTGTTACGCTTCACCTCATTGAACAGATTGCTCACATATTTACTCGAGCTCTCCACAAAAGTACTGATGCCATTCGCAGCCTCACTCTTAGTTCTGGTTAGTTTGCTTGTATCCATATGGGGTTGCGCTTGTCTCATATCTGTATTTGTACTGTTGCTACCAGATGTCCCCACATATCTTAGGTTCAACTCTGAAGCAGCATGCATACGGTCTCTACTGCCGCTTGAAAAGTCTATATTGCTCGCAGTTGCACTCAGCCCTGACCCTTCCTCACCGGACTCTTTCTCGAAGTTCGTACGCCAAAAAGACGAAAAGAATTGGGGCAATGATACTAACGAATTGACACCTTCCAGTGAGGTTTCTGATATTTGCGAGGTATTGCCTGAGTTGACATCATCGCTGAATGGATCTGGAGCTTCTAAACCAACCTCTGGTATTGCCAGATTGCTGTTCCCCCTTTTGTCTAGCTTGGACATCGTTAAATAGCGTATGCGGACTAATATTTGTGTGTGTCAATCTATGTTCCATACGTGTACACACACTAGTCACTGAATTGTACGCCAAGGGAATATCCATTAAGGCGCTATAAATCTGTTTAATTGTCGCTATATATTATGAGAGAAGCCAGCTTACTGTTTTATAGTATGTACTTGTATACACAGATTCCATGATATGAGTGACTTCGAAAGTTCATGCATAGTATGTTGGTTTCAAAAAGTCAAGGCTGAAAGGATGCTTGAGTACCTCTAAATCACTCCAATGACTCCACGCCCGCACGAGTTTCAAAATCATTTTGTACATTATAACATACGTCTGTCGGAAATTTTTCGAGGTACTTGGCAACCAATAAAAAAAGGTTCGTTAAGAGTGTAAAGCAATTTGATTAGTTAGATTAAATTGCTTGAAAATTTTAATATACTACATCTGTCACCTCTGGGGGGTAAAAATACTAAAATAAGATGCCTAGTATTTTAAAATATGTATGACAGTGGGCAACATTGCAAACTGCAGTGACTGAAGTGCACACTGCACAGACGTGGAGCGAGAAGTATGTAGACACTCCAGATGAATATATTCACACATGGTATATATATATATATATATATATTCACACATGGTATATATATATATATATATATATATATATATATATATATATATATATATATATATATATACACACACACACACACACACACACACACACATATATATATATATATATATATATATATATATATATATATATGTATGTTGTGATTGTATACACACACATACACACACACACACATTTATATATATATATATGTCTATATCAGGATCTTGAACTCGAATTTGCGTAGTCGACTAATCGATCGTCTACTAGAACGGGTTACCATGAGTGTAATCCCTGCTCCGGATACTTGTGTGCTATTACTATATGTTACTATAGGTAAATTTAGGATCCAGGATTCACTAACACTGATATATATCGAAGCAAGAGGAAATGAATACGGATTCTTCATACAAGTCCACAAAATATTTGAAATGAAACGCCAGTGGCGTGTACTAGCCCCTACTTGAATCGGACAGACCACAACAGGATTTAATGTGCCAAAAATGTGCCAAAACCCGACAAGTACGAATCTGGCTATACAATTACTAAAATCGTAAAAAACAAGTGTGTAAGTTAAGGCGTAAGCCAAATTGACTACCATGTCACACATACCTTTTTGTGTTTTTTGTGTGAAAACCTAGGAGTAGAAAAATCCAAGAAACGCCACAGATTATTGGAAGAAGAGAATCAGTAACTCGGCTTTTGTTTATGACCGTTTTGAATGTATTTATATAAATACACACGACACTCGTGAAGTCGTGACTCACTGATGTATATAATTAGTGTCGGACGTTAGAGGCTCACGACCTATACAACGATTCATTGTAGCTAATACACATGTAACACTTCAAAGATGAATATATAGCTCGTAAAAGTTGCAACCGGAAAGTGTGTATATGTGAAAACACGCCAATGCGCAATAAGACCCAGTGGCCTTTTCAAATATCTCTTTCTCCCTCGCACGTCACGCATTGCGGCTTACGCATCGCGGCTTACGCATCGCGGCTTTGCCTTGTTTTCCGTATATAGTGACTTACACACAGTAGAACGGTCTTCTCATATACCCCAACGCAGTCACCATGCGCTTCTCGAAGTACAGAACCATAGTTCTATGCCTGGCCATCCTAGCAATTTACAAGTTATGGGGTAGGGGAGATAGCACTGACCTAGAAGACGTGCGTGTTGAAGACGACGGTCACGTAGATATAGGCGGTAAAAATGGGCAAGGTGAGAGTGTGTATCAGAAAAGGAGTAGTGAAAATAGCGTAGTACGTAGTGATAAGAGCAGATGGGTCGATACAGATCCCTTGCAGCCATTTGCTGGCACAGACGTGGTCGTTTACCATCCCAGCGCAACAGACGAGGTGTTCCTACAGGGCTTTAATATCGCACTGAAACAAACCGGACTGACCTACCGTTGGGCACCGAAGGATCGATCTTTTAGCGAACAACTGTTCAGCTTGGATAGAAGCATGGACTCGCTGCTAAAAGTAAGTTTCTTCGCTTTTTTTGGGATATATATATATATATATATACATCTTTATTATATATATATATATATATATATATATATATATATATATATATATATATATATATATATATATATATATATATATATATATATATATATATATATATATATATATATATATATATAGGTAAAGTGTTTGTTGATATATATATATATATATATATATATATATATATATATATATGTATATATATATATGTTGATATATATTGTATATATATTTTATGTATATATATATATATATACATACATACATCACACACACACACACATTTACACACACACACACATCAATATATATATATATATATATATATATATATATATATATATATATGTGTGTGTGTATATAAATTTATATGAATGAATATCAATTGTTAATACATATTTTTGGAAATGCACGTTCGCGGCATATACCGCAGAAGCGATTGTAATCGAGCACAAATTATTTTTTACAGTTGTCAAATGATAGTTTCATTTTCTTACTTACAAGTCGGATGTCTATATCGTGTATGTATACTCAGGTATTTAAGTACATCTGGATTTGCACATGTGTACAAGAACCTGTACGTGCACGTAGCATTTTTGTTGAAATAGTCATAAGCTAGTGTTTATCGGTACTGTTTTGTATCATAATTTTCTCGAAATGATAAAACTGTGGGTCAGTAGCAAATAGTACGAAGTTTATATGCATTTGTATATGAATCGTATGCTCATGCCGAAATTTTATACTGCCATTCATCTGTATCACATATATGTAAAAAAAATTAAGAAACACACAGCAATGTACAAGTGAATTCCATGGCAGCAAATCGTATATGTTTGCCTGGTGGCGAGGTTGTGCCCACACGTTCGCGTATTGGTATATCAAGTTCAATATTCCGGCATATTGCAGTTTCTTTTTGCCTTGCGATAAGCAGGTGTAGTTCCATAAACTGATTGTCAGCGTTTGTTTGAGCCCTGGCTACCCATTGGACTTGGAAAGCCCGAATTCTCATACAACAAATCTGTCATTCCTCTGTAGGTGGGTGGTCTAAGGGGTGTTGACGAAGGTGTCTACGTTTTTGAGTTCACGATAAGCGATGAGGATGACCATGTAGCCTCCGACGACGTAGCCATTCATGTGAAGAAGCGAACGCCACTCATCTCGTCTGAAGGTGTGCTCTAAGCATGTCATAGTATAGCACTCATGCAGATTAGCCTTAGGATGGTACGTTTATACTTGTGGCATCGAATATTCCTTCCAAAGGGTATGTGTCTGCACTCCAGCGCCCGTATATTGTCGAATGCATGCGTCTATGAACTGTTCTACGCCACGCATTCTGATACCTTCGCTGCCCATGTTTTGTACCACAGACAATGTCAAATACCGTCAGGAAAAGCTAGGCAAACGGTTGATTGTCACACTACCCGAGACTACCGCTCAAGTCACCGCAGTGGACGAGCAGATGGCCAGAAAACACGGCATGGACACCTTTGTGTGGGAGAAAGACAGTAACAGCCCTATGGATGGCAAATGTATTGGCCAGGTATGTCCGTAAAGTAGATTATTGGCTGTTTAGGGTAGAACATGGCATGAACACCTTAGTGTGGGAGAAAGACAGCAACAGCCCTATGGATGGCAAATGTATAGGCCAGGTATGTCCGTAAAGTAGATTATTGGCTGTTTAGGGTAGAACATGGCATGGACACCTTTGTGTGGGAGAAAGGCAGTAACAGCCCGATGGATGGCAAAAGGATTGGCCAGGTATGTCCATATAGTATGTCCTGTTCTGTGCATTTTGTTTTGTTTATATTAGAACCGAGAGCAACGGTAGTCATGATAGACGAGTGTCTTGATTTATGGACTTGTTTAAACCTATTACTATGGTAGGAACTCTACATGCGCTTCTGAAAGGGCGGCAATAACCTCTTAAATAGAAGAACGCGTGAGAGGTGCTATAGCTTGCTTAAGTGTATAGGATGTGCAACAGCGTAGTGGGGTATGTGTACTTGTATATCCCTGTGTGTGCTTCATAGCAGTATGCTAGATTTTTGTACATATACACGAGTGCATTTTTTTGCATGTAACTTTCAGGTTTCTGTGTATGATATTTTCTTTACTCATACGTATGTAAAACTCAAACTGTCGCGTCTATATTAGCATAGTCGTCTCCTCCAGAACGGGGATACGATTTCACCTAATCTTATGGCATTCATTCCTGCACTATCTTATTCTTATGCCATTTGTAATCTAATCTTATGCCATTTATGCCTGCAGTATTATATTTCTATGCCATTTGTGCCTGTAATATCATATTCTTATGCCATTTATGCCTGTAATATGATATCATTTATGCCTGTAATATTATATTCTTATGTCATTTATGCCTGTAATATTGTATTCTTATGCTATTTATACCTGTAATATCATATTTTTATGCCATTTATACCTGTAATATTATATTCTTATACCATTTATACCTGTAATATTATTATTCTTATGCCATTTATGCCTGTAATATTATATTCTTATGCCATTTATACCTGTAATATTGTATTCTTATGCCATTTATGCCTGTAATATTATATTCTTATGCCATTAATGCCAGAATATATTCCTATGTCATTTACACCTGTAATATCATATCATATGTGCCCTTATGATAGGGGAGGACAGCCAAATGCATGGGCTTGGTCGAAGGGGTCTATCGCTATTCTGTGCTGGCATCTGGCAAGCGAGTGAAGGCCATTATCCCCGTAGTCGTCTCCGTACACTCCGATAAGATGAGAATTTACGCACACCACAACAACTACAAGTATGAATTAGCTGTGCATATGTAGATACATATGGACTGCATTGCTCCTACGTATATTTATTCTATGTTAACTATTTATAATGCGTATTTTATGTATACGCTCACTGTGGCCATCTCTGCAAGTGTTACACCTACGCGAACAATATGTACAATCTCTGTGTTTGTACTCAATATTTCATATATATATATATATATATATATATATATATATATATATATATATATACGATACATGAATATCTAGGTTCGTTAATTGGGGTTGTTGGGCTTGTTTAACTGAGTGACCGTGTGGGATATATACATACACTTGTGCCTTAGCATTTGACACGGAAGTACGTAATGTCGTTCTTGATGAAGCACTATGTGCAATTTGGAACCAGCGGACAGAACAATTCTAGTCTCATCCCATACACTCGAAGCGGGTGACTATCTCGTTCATATCGGGATTGTTTATTTTGATAATGGACATGTTTCTGTGAATATGCCGTTGTGCGCCACTTCGTTTAAGACGACAGCACAATCCAGCATTCATGATCCTTTTTTCCTAAGCATAGTGCGAACAAATTACCTTCCTACCCCTACACTGAAACCAGTAACGTCTGCATAGTGTAAACCAGGGTTTATTACCCATGTTTATGAAGTAGGAGCCCGTGCAGGCCATAGTGTGAACAAAATGTCTACCAACCCCACACTCAAACTAATGTCATCTGCACAGTGTAAACCAGGGTTTGCTACCCGTGTACATCAAGAAGGAGCCCGTGGTGCCTGTGTGCGACCCAGACAATAGTTTCAAACGCCCCACGCCTGATGAAGATCTGCTCCTTGGCCATCTGAAACAGGTCAGTGTGAGCTGAATGACTGCTATGTGCACACTGTGGGTACACCGAAGTCTGTGTGTTTGGGCATGTCGTTGTAGGTATAGGTATGTGGTGCTGATGGCTTCACAAAGATCTAAAACAGTGAACGTAGGTGACTCGCATTTCTTAAATGGTAGATGCAAAAACTAGACACAAAAGCTGAGGGTGTACTATTGGTCTTGCAGAGGCAAGTTTGCGTGGTATGCCGCGTACTGTCATCTGTATTGTTCATGCCCAGGCGATATGCATGCCTGTCGGTGTCCTCATCGAATAAGAAGATTTCAGACTTTCGAAGGCAATTGTGTGTGGGCATGTATATATGTATTCACCGAATGCCCGTCTATGGTTCGGATGGTGTCGGTGCGGTTGCATCCGTGCGAACAACTTCTGTTTTAAAGGTTTATAGGGTTGTGATATTGTGCACACCAAAACAGTGACTCGCGAGAAAGCACGCGTTGCCGAGTGTGTCAATGAAGTGCTCGTGACGATTGGTGACAGTAGCGAGAAACATCACGCATAAGGGATACAGAGACAGTCGGGCGGCTTGTGTCCGTCTGACGGTTAATCTAAGACCTGATCGTGTATCTGATACGTATAGGTTTAACTCACAGGTACACGGTATCCAATCAATTCGAGCGATACTTCCGGTGGGATACGGACATATGTGAATGTAACTGCCGAGAAACTGTTTGCACCCCCCAACCAGCTACAGTTGATCGAGCCTACACCTGGTACTGAATCTTTCACTTATTTAAACCCATATCACTCACAGAGAGCGGTAGACAACACCATTGTTATCGGGTTCACCGGGGACTCGTACCTGAAGTTGGCGAAGAATTGGCTGTGTTCTGTTCGCGGGGTGCTTGGTAACACCGGGTACATGGTAGTGGCCTTCGACTCGAATGCGCAAAAGGCTATGTTGGTGAGTGGGTGGAAAACAGTGTGTACACATGGGTGTCGCATGTGTATGTATTCCTATGTCTGTACATCACTGTGATCAGTTAGTGTGTCTGCTGCTTGATATTTTATTGTCTGTACATCACTGTGATTAGTTAGTGTGTCTGCTGCTTTCATTGAGGACATATTAATCGACACGACTGGGAGGCCTAAGTTTATGTGTGGGTGTATAAGGCGTGTCGTAAGTTCGCCATTGTACTCTTACACTAGCGCACCTCGGACCTCTAGTAAAACGAGGAAATAGAGGTGCATATATATATATATATATATATATATATACATATCTGTACGTTTATCCAGAGACCCCTATCTAAACGAGGCAATAGGGGTGCATATATATATATATATCTGTACGTTTATCCAGAGACCTCTATCAGAACGAGGCAATAGGGGTGCATATATATATATATATATATATATATATATATATATATCTGTACGTTTATCCAGAGACCTCTATTAAAACGAGGCAATAGGGGTGTATATATATATACATATATATTTATATATATACATTTATACATCTGTACGTTTATCCAGAGACCTATTAAAAGGAGGCAATAGGGGCGTATATATATATATATATATATATATATATATATATATATATATATATATATATATATATATATATATATATCTACGTTTATCTAGAGATCTCTAATAAAAGGAGGCAATAGGTGTGCATATATATATATCTGTACGTTTATCTAGAGACATCTATCATAAGGAGGCAATAGGGGTGCATATATATATATATATATATATATATATATATCTGTACGTCTATCCATGAAATGTGTGAATGTGACTTTACAGATAGTTAAGTTGGTCTGGTCGTGTTACCATGCCCTTTGCGTAAGCTTTGAATCTGAAAGTATTCCTATGCGCCCGCACAAGTACAGACAACGCACGCATTGTAACCTATGATTCAGCACCTAATCTGAACCCAAAAGTATGCCTGCTTTGCTAAATCTGATATTAGTGCACCGATTCTGTATTTTGACTGATAAGTAAACAATAAGACTTGGATATATCTCCCGTCTCATTGTATTGCTTAGAGATACCCCAAAGACGCGATGACGCGATGGCTTAGAGGTGGAACCACTACGGTACACCACGGCTCTCGCATTCTGAAGCCATACTACCAAGGGAAAACATTAGCCACAGTATTTCTACCTTTATTCTCGCCGCTATAATTATCTTGAGCGAGCTTCAGAGCACCTCATGTACTCCTCTTTGATTGTCCACTACCGCTCTTGCGTAGGATCTAGAGGTATCTCTTGGGGGCGATCCCAACGCTGTGCACTACGACGCGCGCATGCTGGAGGGCCATAACATGAAATTCAAACCAAAGACGAAAGAGGCCACGAAGGCGTGGAAGGAGATCATGAGCGTCAAGACCACGCTGATCGAAGCCATCATACGGTGAGTGCGCATTCCGTCGTTTGGAGATGTGTAAGTCTGTTATCATTTTTTATCCCGCGAGCTTATTGTATCTTTAATAACTGGGTATGTATATCGATGTATATATAGGGTCCCTCTTTGTAGTTATGTATTTATGTATTTATGTATTTATGTATTTATGTATATATGTATATATTTATGTATGTATGAATGTCTGTCTGTCTGTCTGTCTGTCTGTCAGTCTGTATGTATGCATGTATGTATGTATGTATGTATGTATGTATGTATGTATGTATATATGTATGTATGTATGGGTATGTATATCGATGTATATCTAGGGTCCCTTCATGTATTTATGTATTTATGTGTATATGTATATATGTATGCATGTATGAATGTCTGTCTGTCTGTATGTATGTATGTATGTATGTATGTATGTATTTATGGGTATGTATATCGATGTTATCTAGGATCCCTTCATGTATTTATGTATTTATGTATATATGTATATATATGTATGTATGTATGTATGAATGTCTGTCTGTCTGTCAGTCCGTCAGTCCGTATGTATACATGTATGTATGTATGTATGTATGTGCATGTATGCATATATGTATGTATGTATGGGTATGTATATCGATGTATATCTAGGGTCCCTTCCATGTATTTATGTATTTATGTGTATATGTATATATATGCATGCATGTATGAATGTCTGTCCGTCTGTATGTATGTATGTATGTATGTATGTATGTATTTATGGGTATGTATATCGATGTTATCTAGGATCCCTTCATGTATTTATGTGCATTTTATGTATATATGTATATATATGTATGTATGTATGCATGTATGAATGTTTGTCCAGTATGCATGCATGCATGCATGCATGTATGTATGTATGTATGTATGTATGTATGTATGTATGTATGTATGTATGTATGTATGTATGTATGTATGTATGTATGTATGTATGTATGTATGCATGTATGCATGTATGCATGTATGGGTATATATATCGTTGTATATCTAGGATCCCTTCATGTATTTATGTATTTTTTGTATATGTATATATATATGTATATATGTATTCATGTAAGTATGTATGTATGAATGCTTGTCTGTCTGTATGTATGTATGTATGTATGTATGTATGTATGT
>LUCW03000457.1:0-72500 GCA_001586965.3 Sphaeroforma sirkka | reverse complement strand
AATGTAGTTCTGTCTGCCTCACATCTACATGCTGTATCTAGATTCCTGTGCAAATGCTACGATTCTACACTGTATTCCCGCAGTGTGCGTTCAATCCCCACGCGTAAACGTTTATGCCCGTGGCTTGTTTGGTCGGTCCACTTCTGAGTGTAGCAAATTTTATAGACAATCAGGATCGCATTGTACTGTCGGCATACATACCATTGCTCCATCTAGTGGATCTGGTTCTGCTCTGCTTCAAAGACACAGGCGTTTAAGGTTTAAGTCTCAAGTTGATATAGCCGAAACCAGGTTCGAAATCCGAAGGGGATGGATTCGAACAAAGAGGATGTGATATTGGATTAGCATCGAAGTCGAGCGTGTAGACAACACCCCGATGTATATCACACACAACGCGATGTACATAGCACACGGCACAATATAGTACTAAAGTCTGCACATACTTAGCCGTATAGTTCAAAAACAATTCTAAGTTGTCATTGGAAGGGGCTCGTATTGCAATAGTTGTATATTACCATCATGTTTATAGCGAAGACCTTAAAATGTCCACAATACACCAAGATTGGGAACAGTGAAGAAAAGACCGGTGCTGGCACACTAGCAAGTCATTGTGCTCTGCAAACGTACAACTATGTCTTCCCTAGTACCTCACGTTCACCAAAAAGAAGTTAGTCGTGGGGTATGGCAATCAAATTGAGTATGATGCCTCTTGCAGAACATACACTACCTAAACAGTCGCGGCACCTGATATTGTACTGATCGCTGTCTCCTATTACACAGGCCTGGCTCTTGGACAAATCGGATGAAACTTGCGCATAGAGGTGTACCAGCACACTACCGAAGATACACATTCTACACCGGACTGGGCCATTCGGCAACCGTGTATGTATTCTGGGCAGAGCCTAGGACTATAATACGAGGTTTGTATGTGTGTACGGAGACACCGCATATTCTCGGCAGGAAGAGCGGTGGTGTCCGTGTTGGTGGGATTTGAACCGGCCTCCTGTCGACTGCACACTGAGATGTACAGGTCTGTCCGTCTGCCACGGACAAGGCGCCATACAGACACAAGAATCGTGTGCGCATATGCCCATGGAATATAAAATAAATACAGCTGGCGAGTGATGGTATGTGCTGTTGATGCCGAATTTGGACTGTGACACTCGATTTGTTCACCCCGAGAACTATTGGAGTTCAGGTATTCGAGACAAGACTGCTTGCCTATCGAAAGTACACTGCCACAGGTAACAAACGAACAGATTTATTGGAAAGAAATAAACGTTTTTGAAGAACACACCGAAGTGCAGTACTCTGCTTGATGCGGAAGTACTTATTTAGATTCGGATTTTCGATGAGTGTAAGTTTGTAAACGACTGTCGCGTACGTGTTGTCGGATTAACGTTCAGAGAGCAAGCTTGTCCACGGCACACAGACGACTAAAATTTTGGTATGATAAAGTGTTCAACTTCTTGATGGTTAATGTAAATCGGAAGAAATGGGCCAATGCCTTTCAAAGTTGTCCACCGAGCACCTTCCCATATCTCATCAGTGCTACAAACAATTTTAGGAAGGTACGCCAAGTCCCAAGATAGTGCACTTATATATATATATATATATATATATATATATGTATACATGCATGCATGCATACATGCATATATATACATATATATATATATATATGTATGTATATGTGTGTGTGTATGTATGTATGTATATATATATATATATATATATATATATATATATATATATATATATATATATATATATATATATATATATATCTATCCATATATATATATATATGTAATGTATGTGCATGCATGTGTGTATATGTATGTATGTATATATATATATATATATATATATATATATATATATATATATATATATACATGTGTGTGTGTGTGTATGTATGTATGTATGTATGTATGTATGTATGTATGTATGTATGTATGTATGTATGTATGTGTTGTATTTATGTATTGTATGTATGTATGTATGTATGTATGCATGTATTCTTGGGCGTATGTGTGTATGTACGTATGTATACAGCTATTAAATACTCAGTGGCCATAGTGATACAATCAGCACTAACTTTAATTTTTGAAAGTTGATGAGCCCAGGTGTTACGTTTCTTGCCTTGAAAGCACTAGGTAATAATTTCGCAACAATAGCAGCTCACAATGTAGAAATTATATTTCCCTAACCTCTACTCGTCTGAAGATGACTCAGCTGATTCCAATTCTTTCACTATATATCCTTCTTTAAGAACACGGAAGTTTCGATCATCCTTGATCCCCTTTGGCCGTGGATCCAAAATCTGTGGCAAAATTGGAGATCGGTGAAAGATGCAGAACGTCATGGCTACGCGGCATGTACATGACATATATGTCTGTGTAGATACGTTTTCACCCGCACGAACTATTTCTATACATATGAATCAATGCCTCTGGTTGCTTTTCCGATCTGTATACGTTGAAACGGCACCACATCACACCTCAGATGCTAACTAAAGTGAGTGTCGGATATCAACTAATTATTCATTCGCATATCATCAAATGGATGAAAGGTAGAGCTGAAGCGCGCCTTCATTCGCAGAGGATGTGAAATTGGTAGCATAAGGCACCCGTCACCCATGAAAATCCGCACAAGAGCAATATTTCAAGATATAATATAGAAAGAAGATGGTTCGTATCTCACCACAAAAGCAATATTTCAACATATGATGTGATAAAAATAAGGCTTGCAGCTCACATAAACCTTTAGAGGACATTCAAATACAAATATGTCGCTATTTCCACCCACGCATCTATTTTACTCAGTTGTTTCGGTACATCATCTATTTTACTCAGTTGTTTCGGTACATCATCTATTTTACTCAGTTGTTTCGGTACATATGAGGGTCCTTCGCGCGTGACGAATTAATTAACATTAATATTAAAATTACACCGCTCGTGATCGCATATATATATATATATATATTATATATGTAAACCCATCATACACATACACACACACACACATATATATATATATATATATATATATGCACGGGAGCATGCAAAATTATAGCACACTCTTGCACCATTCATGTCACACTTACGAAGACTAACGTGTGCAGAGCAAACAGTATCGTAGTCACAAACCTTCTCAAACTTCGAGACAATCTCCTTTTTCTCGGTGTTGACAGGAAACATGCCGTACATTCGTTTGCTGCTGCTTTTGAGAGAGAGTCCTACACTTCGCAGCAATTCCCGGTATACAGTTACGTGCCTGGAGTGTTATCAAGCGAATCAACAGCATAGCATTAGAAAAAAATCGTATAAGGAGATGAGCTTGCGGAAGTTTTCATTCAGGTTGCGTAAATGTACCGAGTGTGATATACTACTCGTGTACTGAGTGCCCATCATGCACAGCACACTAGTGGCTCGAAGCGTGGAGACTACACCGCTAAAGATCTCAGATCACAATCCATAGCCTGCGGCTGCCCTAGAGCGTCGACAGCACCCAGAGAGGTACGGTGAATGTGCAACGAAAACCCGTTACACTTCAAGCGGGGCTCTTTCATATCAAATCTAATCACAAGAAATGTAATTTTCTATTTTAGCTCAGGTTTCACAAATAATAAACATGGACGCCGCTCTGGGGTGTGAACATACAACAAACGATATATTCGATCCACAAATATGTGGTGGCATCACACATACACGAGTGGTATATGATTCACTTCGGCGATTTCAACACGTACTAAAAGTATTGTGAGGCATTGTATATCTATTGTGCTATGTAGGGCATTGTACATCTATTGTACTGCATATCTGACTGGTTTGACTAAGGAGAAACCAGGAACACATAAACGGGGCTAGTGCCCGATATAAGCATCATATATGTACAACACTGGACACTGTCAAAGTACATGCAAGTAAGCATATGTATCACATTATATCATCTGTCAGAGTATGATGAACGGTATGCTGATGTTGACAAAAGCAGTTCAGTACTAGGCTGATAGCTTCTATATACTTCTGTTTTTATCTATACGAGCTTTATGTTAAAATTATTACAAGACAGTACTGGGCATAATCACGATTCTTTTCATACATACAAAGAAATCGTTCATAACTATCAGATTCAAAACAACCAATTCTATAAATATAGTGATATGCTTACAAGCCAATTACGAGCACATTCGTTCCAACACCTCAGTTTGACCCGTAATTCATGCCCAGCCTTTTGCAACACTTTCTTAAGCTCCTCGTCACTCAGACAGATCACCTCATTCCCATTGACAGACAGTATAGCGTGGTCCGGGGGTAGGTTTGCCAGGGCTGCCGGCGAATCTCTGCGCACACAAGAGTATGTAGGGCTTGAGTATACACCTACGAAAAAAGAAAAAAAATGGCTGACATAAAAAAAGGACTGACCATAGCCGCACGAGCCAATCAAATCAACCGAACTGCAGAACGTGCCTCCGACAACACAGAACAATTGGCCCTTCATAACAACTCCGGTAGCCTCTAACAAGCACGAGCTTTCGGATGGATATTCGAGACTCTGCAACTTCCCGCACAACCATGAAAAGGTGACTGGTAATAATTCGAGTAATGAGTCTCTAAATAGATGTTTGTACTCTACATATACTTTTATACGTGAGTGAAAAGACACGCATCGGTCTACGTGGTATATATATATATATATATATATATATATATATATATATATATATATATATATATATATATATATATCTATATATATATTTATCTATCATATATATTATATATATATATATATATATATATATCCATATATATATATGTATATATATATATATATATATATATATATATAATAATATATATGCCAATATATATGGCATATTATTAATATTATTAATCATATAATATACATGGTTGTAATATGTATTACATATAATAATATTGATAATAATATATGTATATGCGTAATGACACATAATAACCATGGTGGCCAATACACATACTGGCCATATGTGGCAATATGTTAATCATGCGTATTGGTAATGCATGACACACCAATGTAATTGCATATCACAATGCTGCCATCATGTATGCGTCACGTATTATGTGTGTATGCATCATATGCGTATGTTGTGTGTGTATGGCATAATATTGCATGTACATGCCATCATAATATATTGGCCAAGTAACCAACATGGCTTATTATTAATAATATTGGCAATAATGTGTTGTGTAATATAATAATATAATAATAGATACAATAATGGCTAATAATAATTAATAACCATATATGTTATTGCATGTAATTGGTGTTATAATATTGTTATGTGCAACACATGAATAATATATATTTGGCAGCCATTATTATAACATATTGCATTATAATATTGGCTGGCTGTTAATAATACATTATTATATATGTGTATATTAATATATATAACAATATAACATTATACATATAATACATGTTATTATTATATATATGTATTATTATATATGTATATGCTATATACATATAATAATAATATATATATGTATATAATATACATATATATACACATAATACATATATATATGTATGCATGCATATGTATACATGTATATCATATATGCATGCACATGCATGTCTCTCTTGTATGATTTGTCCCAGACCCACACACCTTCAGGTCCCGGTGGGCTGGTCTTCCGGTCCCAAATGTCCACCATGAGGGCCGGTTGATGAGATCCAGGAGTGCATCGATATATATATATATATATATATATATATATATATATAAGTATATATATATATGCTATATATATTATATATATATATATATATATATATATATATATATATATATATGTATATATATATATATATATATATATATATATATATATATATATATATATATATATATATATATATATATATATATATCTGGAATATATATATATATGTAGATCTGAAGAATACAAGTGTGCGATCCCTATCTGGGTACTACAACGCTACTTGACATTTACAAACAGTCAATACTAATATATTCATACACTACACAGATATACCTGCAGAAATCATCCTGAATATTGAGCCTCGGCTCAGATATGATTTCCATACCTAAAACATCCTACTATACACGCTCGCGGTATATACACACTCGCGGTTCATACACACTCACGGTCCAGTGTACCTAAGTTCATTCACAAACAATCATTCACACACGCACATGTACTTACGGTTCAATTTCCGAGGATATGACCCCATTACGTATACCAAAGCCCCACGAGACGTCCACTTCCTCCCGTTGTAGAACCAGAGTGAGCGGCTTGCGGACAGTCAGTCGTACCGAGTCGTTGTGTGTGATTGCATGCGATGCATCTACGGACCGCATCTCAGTCTCTATAGTGTCTAAGAAATTGGCAGTTCATATATAAGGCTTTCTTACAACCCCTGTCCCTGCGCGTATGTTATGTCTCGATGGAAATACGTCACTGCTTGTTGTAACCTTAATATATCTCCGAAGAAACGATTCAAAAGTTCAAAATGCTCGAGAGTATTCTCGTTTCGCCTCTGCACAACGAACAAATACCATTGCAAAGTGCACTGCGCCGTATTCAAATCTGAGTGTAACGGCAATGCCCATAACCAATCACTACGACCGCGGAGTGCCAAATACAGCTGTACTCTGACTTCAAGTAGAAACTCTGTACGATGTAATCTCACTGATAGGTAATGCAGTATATACATATATATACTCCATGGATATGTATGGTATCAAGCAAGTGTGTTCTGCTACACTCGAGTGTGCGTGATACCGAAACCGACTGATCATGTTCGGTCGGTGAACAGGTAGCAAATCATCCCCGACACAGTGACAGGCAGTTAACTCGCTCGAAACCTCCCATCACATTGTATGATATTTTGACTGACATCCAAGGGTTGTTGGACCATGTAGGATGAATCTTTCGGAAAAATAACACGGTACCATGTACGATGTTGGTGCATGTCCTGCACTCTTGATATATACAACTCGCCCTCACTTATCAATAGGCTCTCACTCCTTACCTATACCGACTGACACTCTACAATACCAGTGTACACGTGGTTACATGTACATACCTACATGTACATACCGACATCGTCGATCTCCACGATCATATCACCGAATCGGATGCCCGCTCGTTCTGCCAATGAATGGTAAGATACGAGCGCAACGAACAAGCCCGTGTCCTTCACTCTCTTAACCACAATGCCGTAGAATGACTTCTTGAATTTACTGTATGAGTGAGGACACATTGTATGTGTATTGTGAACAGGCGTATATGCATGCGCGTGTTGACTGTTGTTCAACACCCGAACTATCCAACTATTTGTAGTGGCGCAGAACCTAATCTCCTAGAGCACCCGTGTGCACGGCAGCATCAACCGATATCCGAATACTATCAAACGTAAAATAAATACACCACTCTAGTATCAAACCACACACGCATCTGAGCAACAGCTACTTGTATGTTCCTTCGCCTACGTGCATAACATGACAGTACCGGTGACAGAGACTCGCCTGTCTAAGACCACTGAGGATGCCACGTACCTGACTTTGTTGCCCTTGTTAGCAGTTTCTTTCTGTAGTTCGACCTCCATTTGATATTCATAACACTTCAGATGCGACAGAAGCTCCGCCAGTCGTTCTGCTTCGCTCATGTGTTTCGACATGGATAGTTTATGTTTCACCTTCCTATCGGATACAGGTACAAATAAGGGATATACACTGAATACAATTGTATTGTAACGGAAACGTATATTTTTTTGTGTTGCATCTTCCTATAGAATTCAAGTAACAGACCAGGGATACAGACTGGATAGAAACCTTTATGATGCACATGGATAGTTAATATTTCAAATTCCAACTGAATACAAGAAAGCCCATACATGGGATAGAAACTGAATATAAATGCATTATAATGGACATGGATAGTTAATGTTTCGGCATCTTATTGAATACGAGTACAAAGATGGGCTATATACCGAATAGTATTGCATCATAATAGACACCTATTGAATACAAGTACAGACAAGGGATATACTCTGAATAGTTTTTTTTTCGTATAGAAGCGCAGATACAGATAATCAATAGCAAATTTGTATGTACTCGCATATACACACACGCTAGCAATATTCGATTTGAACTCACAAGTATGCACTCTGACAGGGCATGTACAAGTGTACAGACAATCCGTAGTAAAATCCCCATGAACTCGATCAAGCATATCTATATATATATGTATCTATATTTAATATTCATACATACACACACACACACACGCACACACAAACGCACACACAATCACACATACGCATACACATACAAACCCACACACACACACACACACACACATACACACACATACATACATACATACATACATACATACATACTTACATACATACATACATAAATACATACATACATACATACATATATATATATATATATATATATATATATATATATATATATATATATATATATATATACAAAGAGACACACATTATTATATATATATATATATATATAATATATATACATATACATATACATATACATATACATATACACACACACACATATATATATGTGTATATATATATATTGAAAGACTGCAAACCTAGCTTATCCGCTCCGAATTACAACATACTTGGAGGCGTATATATTCGAAGCCATCGCCAGGGATTCTCTATTCCTATAGTGATCCTTAAAGCCAGATGCCGTATTCCGTACTGGATTTTGTATATTGCTAACTTTACTACGCAATTTGACATGGCTAACTTCCCGTATCAAGTCTTCATTCTGGCTGTTTTGTGATCGTGTTGACTCAATACTTTGCTGTCTATCCACGCTTGAATTTGACAACCCGCTGTCTGCCTTAGTAGTTGGATGCTGCGCAAGACCGTCATACCCATCATTGGATGAGTGAAAGGCACCGCTGTTTGCTACGTGTACACTCTCTTTAGTTTCATATGCACTATCTTTGCTGTTCATATGTGAGAGTTCATTAGTTATATCCCTCACATCTTCACTCGAGAATGTAGCAGGGTAGCACCCATTCGCTGTGGTTGCTTTGTTACGCTTAGTGGCCTGTAGCTGCTCCGCAAAAGAAGACATCGCAGCTTGGGCACTCGGTGGCAGAAGAGTGTACCTCAACTACCAGACAACTATTGCTGGTCAGCTTTTATGTATACATGCGTTTATAATTTGGGCAACAGGGCAAGGTACAACAAATTTTGCGCCGGCGTGATTCATCACGCACGTACCTGTATGAATCCTATGGTATGAACTTGGTAATGTATTTCGAACTAAACGTTAATGATGTAATGATATATACACACTACATTGATTCCAAAATACATGCACAGGCCCTACACTCAACTTCGAACTTCGCGTTGTGAAACTATAGTCGTACCCACGATCGCGCGTGTTCATGTACACAAGAGTGACCTAACATCACATTCCAGCGTCCAGTTGTCCACAATTCCAGACTTCCAGTGAATGTTTCACACGCCCCCGTACGACTGTGAACAAAAAAGCACATCATGGCTTTTGAAATGTGATTTGTTATGGCCAACTACCAATCAAAATATAGTATAAATGATATTTATTTTTAACGTACTGAATAAGTAATACTAAAAAAGCAATGTGTTGTACTGTCGTTCAAAGTTCAACCACAAGGATATCATCAAACCCGAAACCCCAAAGACCCTAGAACCCTAAAACCCATGTCCGACATCGGTCTGATATATTGCAGAGGCCAACGGCAGTAACCCACGAGTGGATCCGATAAGACCTTTGAGCACGCCGGGATCGGTGTTGGGACTTGGGTGCTGTGAGTCTTTGCTAAATGTACAAGGTAGCTGGAGAGGCGCGCTGTAATGGATTAGTAAACGAAGAAATTACGCCTTTACCGCTGAAATCAGTCATAGCTAAGGGATCGAGGCATTGAGCGTATGTTTGACCGAAATCTATATGTACATACATACATATATACATAACACATAACATAATAGAGAAAAGTCTTGTCCCTTCCGCATTGGTGGGGATCTTCCAGTCAAATATATGCGACCCGTTCAGCTATGAAAATCTAAGCTACACAGTCATAGTTAATGCAGTAAAACACTAGGCATGCAAACTCGGAATGTAATAAATTTAAATACAGCACAATACATTGGCACATTGGTAAATAATCAGTCTTACATCTGCAGCGAGCTCTACCTACATACAAAAATATACACAAGTAATGATAAATATTTTGACCTTTGATTCTGTCAAAAAATTGTGCGATGGAAAAAAAACTAAATATACGCTCTTGTAACAACCAGTGAGTACACTTGCCAGTATGCCTAATATTTGGGGTCTCGTTGTATGAGAACTATTTTATTACTAAGTTAGAGTACAACACGCACTGGTGTCTGTTTCTCGTTACCTCACCCTACGGTGAGCTGTGTGATGCTTTGAAGCATTCACTCCTGTATTTTTTTTGAGGCCCTGTCTTGAGTGGTATAGACAGCCTGCCGGTATACGCTAGTGCACTGCCTAGGCGGATCCGATTGTGATCATATATTGTAACGTATTTTAACACTGTAATTCTTAAGCGTGTCTCCATCCGGGTATCACATCCCAATCAAGCCTGCGTTTGTACATTGCGATATATATAATATAATATATACACATTATCCGACGAGCATAATTTGTCTACATGGGAGACAGAAAAGCAATTCGTCAAAAGTCTACGCAAGACTAGGCTTGCGTGGCGTATAGAGGAATGTCTCGTCTTGTGTAGGTGTGTGTGTATGGTACACATACACGAATAGTGTGTACAAGCACGTGCAGCAGTATTCCACGCCTTAAACCATGTCCTCAAAAAGCTCTAGTACTATAGAGGCGTTGACCTGGGCTTGTGATTGAAATGTGTGGCATTCATTCTCCACTATGAACCATATAGGCCCTTAACCAGTGTCAGGGTTGTGTGTTGTGAGCGGAAGCAAGCGTATCGCATACTTCACGCAAAGCAAGCTCTATGAGTCGGCTCTTAGGTTTCCGTGCCTATTTCCCCTGTCTATTTTCCGAGCCCTCATGCGATATCAGTCGCTTCGTTTCTACGTTGCTCTCCGCGTCTTCGGCGTACACATGCGCATTCACCTCACTTCCCACCGTGCTGCGCGAGCTATCTGAGAAAGTGCGGTACCTATCGAAGTGCTGCAGATCCGCGTCCATTTCTAACTCTTGCATGCGCACACCCGCAAACAATACCACGCACATAGCCAAGGTACTAACCGCCATCGAAACTCTCCACGCATGCTCGTAGATATCCACGACCAACTCCCGGTCAGCGTGTGGCATGTGCTTAATGTATTGTATGTTCTTGACCACCTTTTCAACGTCGATATGTTCAGAGAACGAGCCTGAGTGTGACAGTACCTCGCTCTCTATGAGTTTTCGCCATAGCACCGACGACCCAGCAATACCCAGAGCACTCCCAAAGTACTTGAAAAACCCGAACAAGGCGGTAGCTGTGGCCACATGATGAGTCAGAGACGCCCCCTGTACCGCTACTAAAGCGGGACAGGTGATCATACCTCCGCCAAAGCCAAGAAGGGCGTTCGTAAGCGACAGGAAGGCGTACGAAGTATCGCGATCAACCAGGGCGGATAGGCCTTGCCCCAATGTGAAGATGCACGTGCCTAAACGCATCCACTTGAGGTACTTTCCGTCGAGCGAGATTCCGTATCCCACGAGAATGGCTGCGATGACGGCCGACGTCGAGTAGAAACCGTGGGCTAGCCCTATATATATAGTTTGTGAACGTGAATGTATATAGATGTATATTTGCACATGTAAATGTAATTTGTTACAAACATATACAACTATAAAATATAATATGCATACAGAATTGTTTGGTCGGGGACATGGTATGGAACTCACTCGATCTGAGGTATTCATATCAGGATATGTGAGACCTTCACATTAAAATATCTCAAATTAAGAAATAAACTTTGCAATGTTATTTACTTTTATATGCATTTAAACAGACGCGATGCAGCCAGACAATCAATAGGCACACACCTGAGGTATCACAATACATACAGAAATATTAGCATTCCCAACAAAACTCCTCGAAGGGATACAGTCCTGACCCTTTCTTTAGTGTATGAGTGTAGACACGTTTCCATACCTGCATGTGTGGCATCGTAATCCATCACCACCTGGTAGTACAGCGACTGGTAGGTCACATGAGTCATCGACGACATCCTGAGCGTCACCACAACCATGAAGCTACCCGTAACAGTCTTGTTGAACAGGATTCTGGGCAGAAGTGGATCCAATGAAACCCGCCATTCGTACATGATCAAGCACACACCGCTGACCACGCCGACACCCAGTAGTGAGAAGGTCTGTGCTGAATACCAGTCCCACTTCTTGCCCCCGTTCTTCATGGCCAGTAGGATTCCCGAGGCAAAGATACATAGCAGAGCGAAGCCAGCAAGATCCAACGCCCGGAAAATGGCCTTCATTTTGCCGAAAACACCCTAGGAGATGAATGGGAGTGTGAGGACTGCGTTAAAAGCACTACATTCGTGAACGTGGGGTATAAAGGTGATAGTAACAACCCGCAATTCAAGTATGTGGCGCTAATTGCTGTGCACACACTTGTCCGGGGCTTAAGTGGCAAACGGGTCCAGGTTGACACCAAATAAATTCATTATTCTGAGAAACAAATACATGCACGAGCACTCCTAGTGAGCAAGGGCTTGTGATACCTACCTGTCCCTGCTCGAAACGGACTGGCTTGAGTCTAGGTAGTCGTAGAGAGGCGAAGATGGGCACGACCGCGAATGCGCACGTGACACACAACAACACATAGATGTATCGCCAGTTGATGCTCAGCACTATGCCACCGATGACTGGCCCTGCCCAGGCCATGATGACCTTATCAATCTCTAGGTAACCCTGTGCGTAGTGGTTGACAACGGCGAAGGAGATTGTGTTAAGAAAGACTATGGCGTTGGTACTAGAGCCCCGTTGTGGGTGTGAGCTGGGGAGACACGCCGCGGATCTGAGTACAAATGTGGATGCCAAAGCACTAGTCACTTTTGCGTAAGCATCTGTAACGATAGATTGCGTTTTTAAATTGGTAAAGTGTTATATTCGAACGGTCTCGAAAGGCCCATTTCCACTTGACGTACGATCAGAATCATGAAATAGCTAAAGAAATGGAAGTTATGCACAAAACAAAAGTCGCCATGGATATCGTAGTCAGGACTCACATTCAAACATAACATTACATACGTTAACAAAGTCATTAGAATCACTTAACACAATCGTACCTGCCATTTGCCCCGATGTCGAAGAGGCACCAAGTCAGCGATGGTTATCTGACACATGATCCACAGTCCCATCACACCTGTCACAAAGAGAAGAAGCCATGAAGATGAGCATACCAACTGACTTAGAACTATGCCTTAACAATATCCCACACAGAGAAGAAGCCATGATGATGAGCATAACAACCGACTTAGAATTATGCCTTAACAACATCTCGATAGTTCCAGCTAACGAATCAAATACAACAGATAAAGTAAACAGTTACAGTTCATCAGGTCAAAGTCAAGAGCGAATATCGCGGAAACATGGATGCACCCGTACCATACAGAAATGAATCACAATTACCAGAAGACACGCATACACTACTACTATACGCACACACTAAGATTGTGCGCACCCTGTACAAACAAACTCACCTGCATAAGCGATGGACATGCCGAGCAGATATTGCGGGAATGTTAAAGAACTGGCACACAGAAGGTTGCCACCGCAATAAGTCAATGAGCAGAAGAAAAACGTCTCTCGCCTCCCGGCAATATCCGAAAGTTTAGCCCACATCAGATGGCTAACAGCACCGACCATGTACGTAACCATGGCAACCGTGCCCACCTGATACATCGACGAATGGTTACGAAAATATGTTGAGTTTGAGGTACACGCGACCAACTAAGTAACCCAGACAACCACAAACTGGAATACATACCTCGTTGAGAGATCCTAGTTTACTGAGCACATTCGGTTGCACAGCAGCCTCAATGTCCTTGTCGAGCATAGTCACCATCATCACTAGACAGAGGCCGATATAAACGAACGCCACTCGCACCGTTGTATAGCTGTGTGTATATTGATTAGGCAGATACACGACGGTGGTTTGAGAGCAGTTTAAGCTGCACGCATTAAAATATAGTCCCCGTCCAAAATCAACTAGATATTTTGCGTCAATTTTCATTTGAACACAAAATTCTGAGCAAGCAATGTGAACAGAACCCTGTAGAAGACCGTCACTGGTGGTGAAACCAATACTGGTACCGGAATGTGTGATACAATATAGAGACCATCTGTACGCAACAAGAACATATATCTTCATCAAATTAAACAGATGAGACCTAAAATTAATATATATATATATATATATGCATGAAAAAAGCAAACAAAAATACAAACACACAGCTTGAAACAAGATCTACATCTACAGCATCGTGTGCAACTCAAAATACATACAAATACATGTAGACAGATAACTTTCGACACATGAACACTTATCTAACGCGCATCCTCATAAACACCTTTATCATATACATATATATATACGTGTTATTCACAGATATTTCTATTGTATATATACACACACACATATATATATAGCGTGTTCATATTGATATGTATGCTTACACACATGCATATATATATATATATATATATGTGTGTGTGTGTGTGTGTGTGTGTTGTTTTTATATATATATATATATACATATATATATATATATATATATATATATATATATATATATATATATATATATATATATGTGCGTGTGTGTGTATTTATTATACATATACATATACATATACATATATATATATACATATATATATATATATATATATATATATATATATATATATATATATCACTATTAGTGACAATATTTGCTAACATCTCTCAGAGCGCGACTGTCATATCTTTCCAAAGCTTAAACTTCTACTCAACAACGATCTTTGAAGTTGGCACACAACATTATTAAGGAATCATATCAACAAAAAAAAAAAAGCACTAACCGAATCTTATTTGCTGCACTACCCGATATAGTCATATCACAGAAGAATTGAGCCATATTCACATATATGTTAACATACCTTCCTGCATGTGCACGGAAGTTCTTGATCTTGGCTTCGGCGCCGACATCTTCACTGTCCGACACGCCCACCGATTCGACTGCTCCGTAGCAGTGCTTGTCAACGCTTGCCATTATATATATCGCGTTATACTATCGTTCAGAATATATGCGCGACGTTGCAAGTAAAGTTTAGCAGTTTCTAAGGTCTATACTGTTTTCACTAAACAATAATAGCTCCAACTTCTACTTTTAATAAATATATTCACAGCGAGCGCAGTCACCAACTCCACCACATGCGTCGTGTATTGAATAGTACATTGGAACTAAATACATATAGCTGTTTGATGACAGCCATGACTCATGACTATTTACATAAATTGTGCGACTGACACAAGCCGTCTGCGATATCGGATACAGTATACACTGAATAACCGCAGATATACATATAGGTCCAACAAACTTTTAATAAGGGATTCCTGCGCCCCGCCAATGGGAAATGGTGTGTCACGCATTTGGGTGTGATTCGTTGAGACGAACGGTCCAGGACTGAGGACACCGGGACAAGGGAGTATAGGACACTGGACCTAATTAGCTCCGGACTCTAAGGTCTGAACTCTAATCTGCTAGAGTCTAAAAAGTCTAAAAAGTCTAAAAATATATTTTCCTAAAATATGTATGTTGTATGTATGTATGTATTTATTTATGCCCATCCTGCATTTTTTCTTTAGAACAAGTGCCATAGTGTCTCTCTCTCTCTCTCTACTGTAGTAGAGTAGTCTCTATCATAGCCTTCTTAAGCAGACACAAGGCTATTTTACATATGTCTACACATTTTTGTCATTAAAAAAACATACATACGTACTTTACTGCATAGAGTGGTACCGAGGATACCGATTCATCGACGTTCAGAATTCAGAACCAGTATAACTTTCCTAGCATTTTCTTCAATGGACTGTAAGCCATCAAGGATGATATGATCAAAGTCAATTGGTGCAAAATACCAATCACTATTATCAGCAGTCGTCTTCGAAGTTCTCTTTCCACTTCCCTGCTCTACCTCTGATGACTCAATGTTTCGAATACCTTTGTAAAAGTGGCCTTCGCGCCTATTGATCCTATCCTGCGCAGTCGCGACACTCGTATTAATCAACACCCATGTTGCCGTGGGGAAATGGTTCCTGAATATGTTTCTGAGATCGGTATTTACAAATGAGAAGGATATAATGACTTTCTCATCGCCATGCAGATTGATTGTGTCCAGTTGTTTGTTGACATAATCACAAGCATCGATTGCGAATTCTTTTCGCTGTTCGGATGTGGGATACACTCCCCGTGCGAAGTTGTCTTTCATCCATTGCGGAACGCATACGTCCAAGTCTAAACATGTGATTCCACCACTACTGTTACTCGCAGCTACACCGCTATTGTGTGGTTTTATTGAAACAGTTTGCTTGTTCAATGCAGCAGCCTTTTCAGATACAGATGTTTTACCTGACCCTGGTCTTCCAAAGACAACTACGATTGAATGTTGGCCCATTGGGGTAATGGGACTGGAACTGTTCTAGTGTCATGTATATATGGTACAGGTGACTGATAGTTCACTGCTGTTTTCACAAGAGGGTATATTTATAGTGTGATTGGGTTTATTGTCGTCTCGTAAAGGCCTCTTTTGTTTTCATGATTTTTGTATAATCGGCGACTTTGTCAATCCAGGGTTTAGGTTTAGGGTTTAAGGTTTACATATGATAAGGGTTTTCTTTAAGTCTTTAGGATGCGAAGGAAAAGCGACAAACATGTATGTACAAGGTTACAGAGATAAAGCGACTGATTTAATCAGAGGCAAACATTTATGCAAGGCCAGGTACCTCCGTGTTAAAGTTCTCATAGTTATTTGTTATCTTCACAGATCCGTCACTAGGGCACGAATGAGATTATGAGACTTTCAAGCACTATATATCATATGTATAGGTGGCTTTAGGGTTTAAGGTATCAAAATCCACCATGACAGTGTATATTTACCGAAGACCGCTGCTTCAGTATGTAGGTTAAGCTGGTTTGCAATAGATATTGATTTTAGTTTTGTTCTGCTACAACCTCTTACGAGCCCATCGGGAACGCCTATGAAATCTAACAAGTAGATCATCTCAGCTACATAAAATGCGCAGACTTGATAGGTGATAGACAATAATCCATAATAATGATGAAAAAATGTCTGACGCTTGAGGCAGTATATTTATTTAGCCTTTTTGTGAGTATCTGTATCTATACTCCCCTCTTCCCGTTCGCGCCGCCTCTTCTCACCCACAGCAGTATCCTGTCGTAGACTCCACATGTACTGCCACAGGCCATCACTGTAAGGTGACTGGTAGTTTGGTGCATCAGGTGGGTAGAACCAGTAGTTCAGTGCCGTGTGCACGTTCTCATTTGACGTGACTAAGGGATCGACCGAATCTGGAAGTATATATTGAAAGGTACATGTTGATAAGAAATGGCATATCACACCAAGGCCTCCTAAATGGAACATGTACACTCGTGAGATATGGCAGGTAAGCATTACGTTTTGTTAAAGTATCCCGGGGCAATACAAGGAAATACAAAAGTATCGCGTGTTACAAAATTCCGCGATGACGAATTAAATACAGTCCAGTCTCTCATACAATCATATATATACAGCTGATCCACGTCCTGGTAGGACTTGAAACCCCTATACTATGCACTCAGACATGCTATAATCGTTCTTATAGCGAGCCCCAGTGACGAAAGGCAAACGCAGAACTAGAAAATAAATAGTTTTTGTCCACGTTTGTGTGCGCACACCGCCACGGTCACCTCATAACTGCCACTCAATCGCCTAACGACTCCCAGCTGGCGATGTGATTTCATGAACCCATGCATGCATACACAGAACTACACCTACAAACACATATACCTTGCGATCCAGTACTGCCACTGATTGGTGTATCCTGTATACTCGCAGCTTGCGATCTGACCTCGTGGAACCATCCCGCAGGAAGATATAGCGCATCGCTGGTCGAAAGTTCAGCTACCATTCGCTTAGCGTGCGTGAAGAGTGGAAACGTATCACATATACTACCTTTATCTCTGTGTACGGTGCCGATTTGGCTGAAGCTCTTTGGGTGTTCACCTGAGTATTCATTTGTATCTACGGTGGCCTCGGGTACGGAGTTGGATTCGAATTCACTCTCATCTGCTTGTGTGTTGAATATGTTTCTTTATAAGTTGAGCCTCATGTGTCATCAGACGGGCACGGGTTTGCGTCGTAATCTTAGAATTTGAGTGCAAATAAGACCAGCAGAAAAAATAAGACCAGCAGAATCAAGGCAAACTGGACTAAACTTGATACCACATTCAGGCATGTCGAAGCAGGTTTTAGATTGCGATATCACCAAGCATTTGACACATTACACTACGCCAAATAGCATGAATTCCGACGCAAATCGGTTCAATATCACAACCACCCACTGTCAGCTTATATCCGCATTGTCTTTGCCCTGATCGATTCTCTACGTCATGCAACACGAACAGGATCGCAGGCATATACACGTATTCGTGCTCGAGCACTCGCACTTTCAATCAAAACACACTCGGCCGAGTACCCGATTAGCCTTAAAAGGGTGTATTTGGACACTGCACATCTCGTTTACAGCCCGCTAAATTGTATTAGTACCAGACGTCAGTTCACGACTTACAAAGCAGCTGTACGTCTCAAGTATTCACATGCATACATACTTTACCGAACGGCACACACAAGGATACATACCCTCCTCTCCAGTATCCGGCTCGCTATCAGACTCTTTGTTTTCTGAGTCTGAATCGCCAAACGCAACGCCATCCTCATCAGACAGGCCCCCATCGAAGTCTTCGTCATCAGCCGTGATTAGTAACAGATCTTCTATTTCCTCAAGCTGGATACATACGAAGAAGTGGACCATGTGTACATTTCAACAATACGATTAATACACCGGTAACCTTTAGCAACGCCAGCGGATACATATTTATGAGTTCTCTGACTTAAAATTATCTGACCTCAATTCGTTCAAACAATTGGAAAGGCACTGGGGGGCTCTGATTTGAGTCAATGCATCGCAAAAACCCCACAGCACACACTTTTTCAGTCTGTAGCATTAGTTCTGACTCCTTCTGTTCTATAAGTTTTTTGTCACCGTCTTCCCTGGCACTTGCTAATTCTGCTTCGGCCTTGCTCACCAGGCATTCCTGATAGCGTTGCCGGTAAGTGAGACCCATCTACAGCAATAAGAATGGGGACAAATCATGAACGGAAGTGCAAGCAAATGATTACTTTCGAGTTCGATGCATGAGTGTTTGGCCTTTGCGTTAGTAGCACTTTTTAATATAAACAAAGAGATGGTATATACATATATACATGTGTGTGTGTGTGTGTGTGTGTGTGTGCGTATATATATATATATATATATATATATATATATATATATATATAAATATATAATGAATATATTTATATTTATATATATATATATGTATTGTTTGTTTGCGTGTGTGTGTGTGTGCGATGCGTATATATATATATATTATATTGATGATATGTGTGTGTGTGCGTCCGCGTCCGTGTCTGTGTGTGTGTGCGTCCGCGTCCGTATATATGTGTGCGTGTGTGTTTGTGTTTATTATAGATTATATATATACAGATTATATATATATATATATATATATATATATTATGATGCGATGCGTGTGTGTGATGATATTATTATATATATAATATATATATATGTATATATATATATATATATATATATATATATATATATATATATATATATATACAAATATACACATACATACACACGGTATACATATATTATGTAATACATATATATATATATATATATATATATATATTATATGTATGTGTGTGATGTGTGTGTGTGTTTGTATGCGTGTTGGTGAGAGAGAGAGAGAGACACACACACACACACACACACACGCAGAGAGTTTTGTGTGTTTGTGTACATCCATAAAAAACATACACAGGCATGTGCTTAAAAATCACAATACAATACACAATGTTTTATGTTATCTGATTCCATATAATCGACATACCGAACTCATTCACCATTCTACTTGGATACACATACATATGAAACTGCAAACCCGAATCTTAGCTTACCTTCCCGTCTAGCTCCAGACCATCCGGTCTTGTGACCGAATCTCCTTTGTACACTATCCGCCCGTTCTCGTGCACGTATTGGATAGTACCATACACATACATGCTTGCATGTTGATCGGGTGAGAAGAGCGTAAACTGCTTGTGGCCTCTCAGCAGCACGTATATATTGTCGTGGAAGTCATGATGCAGACCTGACGTCGCTCCTACTTTACTGGCCCCCAGCTGCGTTGTCACAAGACACAAATGTCAAATAAGAGAGTGAAAGGCATCGGGGATGGAATAAAAACTGCGACCTGATACACCTTCCGTACATTCATAATCATAAAAATAGATCGAAACACACGCCGGTGGAGGCTACGGGATTGCTATATACCATCAGGTTTCTACCGGGTATAGTAGATCACCCTCCTATGTGAATGGATAGGCCCCCGCATACATACCCACATATTGACCTGCTGCGGAACCAGATTGCCAGATAGTCTCGGTCGCTCGGGAAAGTCCTCCGAAAGTCCACTCACTGCAGGTATACAGATTTTATTTACACACAAACGTGAGCTTTGGCCACCCGATCATGTCTTACAGATAGTCCGCAAAGGAGCGATGTAATAAATCAAAATTGCGAGACATTTTCATTCCTGATGCTATCCCTGCCATACCAATAATGCAGTGATACTCGGTACAAATTACGTCTTGCTACTAACTGCTCAGCCACTCGGTGTGGTGGTACACACAGTAATACAGGTATAATACATAACTACTCACTCGGGTTTCCGAATAATCCCATAATGCCGTCTTCGAAAGGTATGTCTTGAGTAGTCAGATAGTAGTTCTGTGATCCGCTGTCAAGATGGTTCAATAGCTCTCCAAATGTCATCTCAACCTTTTTGTCGTCGCCGAATTTGCCTTGAGTTGTCTCTCTTCGTTCCACCTATATTGGATATATGCCAGTCCGCGATATCGATCGGTATGAGCAGTATATCTACCAGTATGCATATAATGAAAGCCATCGAAGCCTTCTGAGGTGACTACTGCTGTGTATTGTACGGTACGATGGCAATTACTTCGGCGCAAGATGGCCTACATACCATCGAATCTATCAACGCATTCCGCGGACTATATTTGGTGAAGGGTTCACAAACACCTCGAGAGCGATATGCGCGATATGTACTTCAATGCATTTAAGTTTCTCGGCCATCTGTGACTCGAGAAGCACAATGTGCAGACTTCAATCCGGCGCATTCGTTATTCTTATCACAACGCCCACACATTGTGCACATTTAATACCGAATGAGTCTTCTACAATGGTCGCCGTTCCCGTTGGTCTTCGATTCGAGCAGAATCACGACTCCGCATACTGTCAGTAACCACGCGAAGCAAACTTAAGAAGCAATCCTGCATATGCAGAGCCGCAAAAGCATCGGTCAACCCCCTTGGCACACAACATCATCCAGCACAAGGCACAACCCAACTAATCCAACACCAACCAACGCTTAGCTCACTAACATTACATTGAGTGGATAACTATGAACGTCGCCTTCTATCACGCAAGCACTTCTTTCCGTATCACACTCGCTTAAGACATATGTAGTATATTAAATCTGTGCGCTCACACGATCCGACCAGCACGTTACCCGTGCCTAGAGGACGCTATGCACCGTCACACTCAAAGAAGCATTGTTAGTATATGAAATACTTAGGGGTGCACATACCAGAAGTTCAGCGCTCCCGGCACGTTCTCGCAGATATCCGCCCGTCCACTGTTTAGTTCCTGCTAGTTGGGTATCGTCAAGCATACCTACACACGACGTTATTGGTCGAAATTGATAGTGTGAGGATCCATATTACGCACTGTGATTAGCAAAATAAACAATCTTACCACACTACTTATACTAAATATCTGGACAATCTCAAGTTATGTGGCGGCGAACAAATTAGTCCAGTGGATGTTATGGTGCGAAAATATAGGGTTTTGTACAAAGAGAAGTTATCTGTCAATTATGTAGTGCCTTATTGCATTTTGCCATTATTATCTGTGCGATACCTGGCGTCAATCAATGATTATCGTTCATAATTAAATGATGGTGTACACGCGAGGGATTCCTATTGTTTGTCTGTCTTCAATGAGGAGCGATGTTGAAAAATAGAACACATGACGCTGTGCAACCAGGGCGAAGTAGAATAATCTATCATACGATGCTAGAGGCGGCCCAGTAACGTAATGAACTCGATACTTCTCTGCAGCTAATATGCGCCGGATAATTCACTTGCAAGCAAAGATGAATATTGAAGTATTAACCAATACCAAATTTTGCACCTTGAGAGGAAGATCACTATGCGAACGGCGGGTAAAATGTGAGTACAAACTACAAGACGATCCGTCAGATCAATATTCCTAAAACGGTATTTAATTCTTAGGTGTGGCTGTGTAGTCTACATGCGCGAGTATTCGATTTTGGGAACAAACAAGATAGATCACCCGCAATTTCAGAACTAACCGCACAATACGGTACGTGCCTGATATGATGCACGGCTTTCTCAGAGCTATATATTGAGCATGGAATTCTTCCGGTGTGGTATCTGCGAAGTTTACGCGATCGATACTGGCATTGTCTTCCGGGACTGAGTACCCTGTGTAATTAGACTTCACAGTTGCCATGTTTACCCTTGCCAACTGTGTGTGTAGTATGCGAATTTGTTCGTGTTAAGTCTCAGTTAGATTCTTAGCCGCTATCCCTTTTCACGGGTACGTTATTGTAGGCAGACAAAGTACACAAGAGTCTCTCTCGCACACTCTCTCACACACACACACTCTCTCTCTCTCTCGCTCTCTCTCTCTACTCTAGCTCTAGAGAGACAGAGGATATCACATATATATATATAAACATTTAAAATAACAAACCCTTATCGCCGTGCACATGCTAAAAGAGCATAAACTGAACAATTTATTGCTCACGTCACAGCGGAAAAGTGATGACAAACATTCCATCACTACTTATTTATAAATAGAATGCCATAGAAAAAACTCTAGGCAAAAATAAATACCTGTGTAGTGTATGTTATGTATTGTATTGCAAATAAGCGTACAAGCGGACATATATACATATGCAATAAGTATGATATACACGGCAGCGGTATTGTATATTGCACATAAACGCATCTTTCGGAACACCCTTTGTGGATGCACAAACGTACAATTAGGATCAGCACAATACAATACACACTGCTTGTCACGCAACGCCTATCATTTGCAGAGCCTTTAGTTGTGAGTATATATGTAACTCAAATTGTGATGTGACGGCACTACTACTTAACACCGTAAATTTGTTTTGTGAAAGGTTAGGCCTTTCTGAATCTGCAGATGAATCAAGAATATATAATTTGTACATAACTATTTTGAGGATCTGCAGGAGAAAAAATATATCATATAAGTGAGTCTGTGGAGAAGTTCAATTTTTCTGTGGAGAAGTTCAATATGGGCGATACAATAGAGGAGAATACGAGATGGGCAGATGTACTGGACGATGGGGATGTACAGCAACCTCCGTTTGAGTTCTTACACGCTGTGTCAACAGATAGTATACTTGATAATATCAATCTGATTTCGATTAGAGATAACAATAGTGGTGTCGACAGAGTGGGTGATACGAAGGGTTTTAGTACGCGCAGTGGCGATAGTGAACGGTGCTATGAGAACAAGCTTGGTAGTGGATCTATCAAAAGCAATAATCACAACGATTGCAGAAATTGGAAACAGAATACAGATCAGAACTTCGGTTGGGATTCGTGGCGCATCAGTCGCAATAAATCAGGAAAGCTGAATACGAATGCTAGTGTCAGGAACGATATAGAAAGCCGGCTGGGGAATGCTCAGGATCACGACTGTCATGGACGACGTGATGGCAACGATACCTCCAATAAGCAGAACGAGTATAGTGAGAATGGGTCAAATAATGATAGAAGTGGTGCAAAGACAAACACCGAGAATGATTATCATAGTAATGGGAAGGATGCACTCAATCGCAATCGAGACGGGTGGCGGGAGAGTGATAGGGGCGAGACGAGATACATTGGAGGAAGCAGCGACAATGATTGGCGAAGAAATGGAATGATTAGAGGGGCGGTTAGAGATAGTAGTCACGAAAGTCAGTACAACAGGGATGACAATGTCGCATTGCATAGTAATGCGCAGGAAAGATATCATAACAACGGTATATATGGCTATGGAAAAGCTATAGATGATCATGGAACCGGAACTCATAATAAAGGTGGGGCTTATAAAGGGGCTTATAAAGGCGGATCAAATCATAATAGAAAAACAGACACTCAACGGGGACCTGACGTGAGTAAAAGTGACATTCAGCAATCTGTGAATAGTGATAGAGGATATAGCGGAAGAAATAATGGCTATCCAGGATCACATAACAATAGGCGAATGACGGATGATAAGAAAGGCTATGGTCAGCACAGCAACAATGGTCGACGAATCAATGGGCACAGAAGAAGCCCAGAGAGACAAAGCAGGTACATTGGGAACGACGTTTCTAAAGGATCAGGTATCAGCAATAATAATATTAGCGAGTTGAGCAGGACTTACCAAGGGCGTGGACAAGGAAATAGACATGAAAAGTATACCAAAGAGCACGATGACAGATCTACGGCACGTTCCAGTAGGAGAGGAGACAATACCGACACGCCCCGGAGGAAAGACGATCTCAGAGATACTCATATGAGTAAGAAAAATACGAGTGGGTCACTCATTAGTAGCCATGCGACAGTTAGGACGACAAGCGCCGAACCGGCTTCTGGGTCTGACCAAGGTGTGAAGATAAAGGGAGATGGTGGTTGATAGTGTGTACATACGTGGACTCGTCAATTATCAAGAGATGCAAAGATATACACAACTGACAACTATACTTATAATATATATATGTATATATATATATGTGTGTGTGTGTGTGTGTTTCCATAACATATATATATATATATATATATATATATATGTGTGTGTGTGTGTGTGTGTGTTTGTTTGTGTGTGTGTGTGTGTGTGTGTGTGTTTGTGTGTGTGTGTGTGTGTGTGTTTGTAGAAACCGAGTTGTAAGTAGTTCGTCTTTCATGGGAGTAATAGGTGTATATATTACGACATTAAGCTACTCAGATTATGTCATTCATCGGTCCTTATGGGGCTGTCTTGAACCTTTGGCCGAATCTCCTCGCACACTACTGATATCAATGCACCATCCCGTTGCCTGCGAGCGGCGTATTCAGACTGCATGCGTGTGTGCGTATTGTTGTTTCTAATTAGGCGCTCTTGAATCCATAGCACAACCCGCTAGACCAAACATACGGGTCCTCGCAAATGTAGCTATCTTTTTTTCCATACGCTCAGTATTTTTTGGTTCTTGTCGTCACCTCCTTGTGTAAGCCAGGGCACTACCACACAATCAATCACCCTTTATTTTTGTTATCGATGGCTTAGAGATTGATTACTTCTTTCCGCTCCTTTACATGCTGACGTTCATCTCATCGTAATTGTTGACAATACGCTTCAAGTCTATGCTTGTTGAGTTTTTCGGATTCTCCCCTTAACATCTTTATTATGAATATCAGTCTTCGTAAGCAGACAGTGTCTTAACTGTAAGCTTTGAATTCATGACCGGGTATGCCAGGAACGGTCAAGGTAGCCGATCTTCGCTTTATTAGCAAACTTGACTATGACGATGCTTCTGGGGAGAACCTGAAAGACTTTGGTGTACAGGAAGCGGTGCATGGAATAATTCAGGACAAAGTATGTGTAGATGTATAAGTGTTGGGGTTCTACATGTCATATATACTTCATGCGAGTATGTAGGCGCCTGAGTGGGTTTTAGGGGCTATACAGTTCCGATGATGGTGTACGTCAGTTACATTGCTTCACTATAGAAATCAAGTATGAACTACGAACGTATACGTTACCTAGCCCTTGTAATATATGAGAAGCAATCCAGGTTCGTGGGATGTTTATCCTTTTCTACTAGAAGTGCATGCCACTTCGAAATGTTCTATTTTGTTTACTTCTAGAAGTACGTGGTGTATGTTTCCATGTACGAGTGATGCTGCGATAACCGTCTTGGAAAACAAAT
Source organism: Sphaeroforma sirkka (assembly GCA_001586965.3). Taxonomy (NCBI): domain Eukaryota; class Ichthyosporea; order Ichthyophonida; genus Sphaeroforma; species Sphaeroforma sirkka. The sequence continues at coordinate 46,007 of LUCW03000457.1, read as the reverse complement.
GGGCACGCATGTGATAGAATCGTCACATACACATATTGTGTACCTGAACTCCCTAGTAGCCGTGCGTACACTTACTTGGTACAACATAGCGTACTACTGTATCCAGCAAAATGTATGTATATTGTCACTGGTATATTCTCCAGATATGTTGGGTGTGCATATGTCATATACAAAGGTAGTAGATTCGTCACACACATTTATCAGTATCTAGTGGTTTATCGAGAGCCTATTGGTTTCACAAATGGTGTGGAGTATTTGGGTAATTAATAAATTCTCCTTACTTTGGTGCAAATGAAGATGACTAGAAATGCTTTCTACCATTTACACTTTACTTCGAATTTGCTATGAACTAAATCCCAAGCCTTTGCAACATCGGAAAGATTGTGCCAGGCACCACTTCACCTGATTTGCTTAGTGGGCGCACCTTCTTGTGTAACGCTGCTCTCTCGTTCATACCACAAACAGCGCCATTCACTAAGCCCGTCAGAATGAGTGCCGTATCTTACTATCTCGACTCTTCGTAATTCTCAGAAATTTATGACCCCGTTTATTCCCCCGATGTTTACAGTTTCTTTCTTATTTGCTTCATGATATATATGCCCGTACCTACCACCATTCAAATATATGCATCCAAGGGTCCTAGTATATACACTGCAATGTACAATTCCGATCGAAAAATGAGCAATATATCTCTATCAATGGTCGAAAGGTCTCGCATGATATCGTTGAGGTGGTGTATCACTCGGGTTGCCGTGCGTGAACACTCATCGTCAACATTTAGCTCATTGACATTGTATTCCGCCCCATGGGCTATTTATTCTTGGGCTTTCATAACCACAGACTGAGGCACCAATCAGGGCATGCTGCTTTGCCATGCGTATGTAGTTCCTTTGCTCTTGGCTTACTCTAACTGATAGAACTTTTCACATGGTTTTGCCTACCATACCTACCATATGTCGTAACAGCTTCAAGGGCTACCCTTGAACCCAACCGCACGTGACTACGCCGACAGTTTAGTGCTGTTTAGAAAGCTGCGGGAAGCGATCATGGCCACAAAACGAGTCGATCCATTCGTCATCAAAGGTGCGTAGCATTGTGTCAAGGGCAATCGTGCATCGCTTTTCTGTTCGGTACATCTCTTCTGATGTGGATGTGAGCTACGCTACTTCCAGGCATATCGACTCTGTTGTTCGTCCGTATGTTGATAAGCGTTGTATTTGAGAAAGGCCTCGAAGAGGCGTTTGCTTTCATTTCCTTCTAATCTGGTATCCAAACTGTGCACATTTGTTTCGATCGACTATGAATAACGCATAGTGTATGAGCATGCTGCCACCGTTGCACTCGAGGCTGACGACATGTCCGAGTACCACGTGTGCGTTGTCAACCTCACGTACACTCTCTATCCGGAGTTGATGGTCTCCTCGTAAGTTGATCTATCAACAGTAAGCATACTCAACATCATCCGGCAGGCATACTTGTGCAAAATGTTGGGATACAACTCTACTTTTTTTCTATTTATACTATCTGCTGCAGCAACCTTGTGTGGAGTCTTCTTGTATGATCGTATACACAATTGACTCATGTGCTTTTTCGAAAAAGTGTCACTTTACTCGCAAGTCGAATTGTTATTTCTGACCATTGCTCGTGTACGACTCTATCGATGTAGTTGTTAAAGATTTTCTTTTTTCGACTCGCAATTTGTGGTTAGAAGTTGGTTGTATTCGCCCGTAGTGCTGCAGTACACGAGTGTGTGTGCCATGGTATCAGCTATATTGTGCTTTCTGCAGCGATTTTGGGGTCTATGTATATGCGAAAGTTGAAGTATAAAGGATCAATACAATATGTTTTTAAGTGGTTCACTACAATAGTCTCTGAAAACATACGCACTTCCATCTGGCCTGTTTCTCCGTAGTGAGAGCTTAATCCGTCTTTGCTTGAAGTTCTTCTTGCTCCTGTAAACCATGTTGCCTTGTGGTATGCTATAGTGTGAGAGTATCACAATTGACTACGAGCTAGGTTTACATTCAATGAGGTGACCAGGGCGCCTCAATTGAATGGTGCGATATGGTGATAGAGGACTCGTTTCTCAAGTCTTAGGCTTGAAAGTTAGCGCACAAACTTGTACAAAATTTTTCCACTTGTTATCATGCTTCCACATATTATCATATTTGCTTGTGGCTTTCGAATTGTATAATGATCTTGGCCTACAAGTCAGCCAGAGTGCTGCCAGTTATCTCCGATGACGTATGCTAACCACGAGAAATATCCTACCTCTCACAGAAATGTACAGGATGATGATAAGAAATCGCTGGAAAGACAGTGGATTAAATGCTACGCGGAGCTGATTACATACTGTGGCTGCTACTTAGAGGCCATTTCAGAGGTGTTATCAATCACTCAACAGATCCCATCGTCGTATCTAAAGGTATATCATCCATACACATGGAATAGACCCAAATCATTTGCCACCAAACACTACATTCCCCTCGCTCCAGTGTGGCGATGGAGTGGCAATATTTCTCATTGCGACTGATTTGTTGTGTTCGATTGGACAGCCAGCTGTGTGCTGTGTATATTATTCTGTCTTCTTGTTCAGCCATTTTAAACCTAAATGTGGTAGTGAATATGGCACCTCATTCAAACATCGATTACACTGTAGACTGATGGTATACGAACGAGTCTGCAAGCTGTGCAAGCTATGGAGGGCTCTGACTACTTTCATTTCTTCGCACTGCTGAAGCACTTGACTGGTCGGAGGGAAACGTTGATGCTGGTAGGTTGTGCATGTCACCAGCATCTATCAACGGTGTGAATGTTCACTCTATCCATTCTTGTCTGAAATGCTGTGTTACAATACTATAGACCTAGATTTCGAACAGTGGCACGATGAGTGCGGTGTGGACGTTTTGAGCCTGTTACAATGTCGGAATATATTGTAGTGAGCCTGTTAAAACGTCGGAATATTCTGTGGTGAGCCTATTAAAATGTCGGATTATATTGTGAGGTATGGCATGGATACAGCAAGTTACGATTACGTGACAAACATGGTATTCACCCAATGTTCAAGGCGAGATCAAAATCGTTTCAAAGGTTTGTTCCTGATTCTTCGTCACCCTTACTACCAGAAATCTGCGGACATTATGCGCAAGAAAGCGCTTGCGGTCTTCCGGAAGGCGTATGTAGTTCTGGACCTGAACTATATGAAGGAGGTGCTGTGTATGCCCGCGTAAGTTACCACATCAGATACTCTGCATGGGGCTGACCTTGTCTACTAGTAGAGCTTGTGCTATTAGTAGTGTTCAAAGGCAAAACATATAATGTATGCGTGTGCACACTCTGAAATCATTATAGCGTAGAAACCTCAGGTCAGGCAGGACCAGGCTTACCTGATTGTGTGTTTATAGATGGTAGCGTATCTATCATTACTTGGCCCTGTGATCCACGATCTCCATTTCACGTTTGCTACTAAATTCGTAGGTAGTTGTAATATGGCTGCATGCATTCAATCTAACTTCACAACGTGTTGCTTCAGGACCAGCATGTACGCCAATGTACTACACAGATGTTTGCTTTCAGACACGCATTTTAGAGTATTCCTATCCCACTACAAATACACAGCAGGATTGGGGCCTGCTCCGAGTTTCTGATACAGAACAGTCCTACGGTGAAAGCGGATATCACTGACAACACCGTAAATTTCCGACCGAAGAAGGCGTAGTTTACCTCCAAATAGTAAAACGCTAAAGATATCTAAGGTGAATAGGGTATTTGTGTTTTAAGTCAAGTACAACTAATCAGAACCAAATTGGTTCAGAGTCCTCGAATCAGATTGGGGTGGTCTTTATTTTGCAGTGGGTGCTGAGAACGAGAAATTGAGCATGGTGGCCTGAAGCTACTCGCTGACTAATTTCCATCGCTGTCTATCCACGGCAATCAACCTATGACATGATCCCAACGAGTACTACCGCATGGCGATATGTCAATCATGTGTGTCCACTCATTCTATAATATATATATATATATATATATATATATATATATATATATATATATATATATATATATATATGTATGTATGTATGTATGTATGTATATATATGTATGTATATGTATATATATATATATATGTATATATATATATTATATATACATATACATATATATATATATATATATACATATATATATATATATATATATATATTATATATATATATATATATATATATATATATATATATATATATATATATATATATATATATATATATATATGATATATATGGCATATGATGTATGTGTGCGTGTATAATATTTATATATATATATGTATATATATATGTATATATATGCATATATATATATATATATATATGATGTGTGTGTGTGTGTGTGTGTATGTGTGTATGTATTTATATAATATATATATATTTGAAAATATTTTTTGTTTGAAGTCTGAACATGTCCATGACTACCCGCAGGGCGGAATGAGCTGAGCTCGGTGTTTTTTTGGTCGATATAAATTTTAGTAGGCTACACAACAGCTAAATATTTAAGATGCTCGGTGTTTTTTTGGTCGATATAAATTTTAGTAGGCTACACAACAGCTAAATATTTAAGATGTGGAACCCCGGGCCCTGGATATATATATATATATATATATATATACAAAAATACATCAGGTTCGTCACAAGGTTATATGTCAGCCAGGGGAGGTGTCGGAGTATCAGGTGACAGCCTGTCATCCTTTTAGGTCATCAGCTTCCTGCTTTTTATTATTTTCAAGTTACCATAGCAACAACCACCGAATTCATAGTCACGATTGCACCTGTGGCATTTGCTAACTATTTACAAAACACAAAATATCTCAAGTTCTCAACGTCGGGTGTCAAACTGTCAACTTGTGTTGGGTGGTCGAACGACTCGAACAGCAAACTTTTTTTTTTTATTTGAAAATGTGTCGCAGAATTCGCTTCGAAACTCTCACAGATCTGACTTGTACTCCACGCTGGTGCCCGTCAAAAATGAAGGAGAGTCTAGGCATTTCTATTTTCTTCATACTACATATCTAGTAAATAAATACTCGACTGCCAGCACAGCAGATGAGCAAACGTATCAAGAATTGAACGAGCAAATAACATCCCATCGAGATATCTCCCAATATTTCGCGCACGTCTTGTCAACTTCGTGGTCAGCGCTCACTCGTTCAAGAAATCAATGAGGAGGCGATACTAATGTATGAATGACGTATGCGATGGGCAAGCAACCATCACGAACACTCAGCTCGTGCTTGTGTATTTGCTCGTGTATACTAGTTATAGTACTACTGTTTAATTCGAGGAAACTCGTCACTGCAGGGCAAAGTTCAGGTATACTGAATTGGATACAAGCACAAAGTAACTCGTATGCTATGATTAGTGAACATGATCGGACCATGCTTACTCAGGGATTCATTGACTCTAGAGCCCCGAAAGAGGGTAAAGTACTATGCGCACTACGATTAAAGGATGGCATCTACATATCTCCTACCGATGGAGTGAGAGACTACAATGCAACATCAGGTATGAATCTGACATGCACGAAGCTACATAGCTAAACTCTATCGTTTACCAGAACAGCATAGATCTGGTCAGTGGAGCAGGACAGAACCTAAATACCTAGTCGTAAACACATTATTTTAGTTAGACTCTTAGTGTGTTCTAGATAATGCAAACACCTTTTCTATATATATATACTTATTGTATACGTAAAAATATATATATATATATATATATATATATATATATATATACATGTATATATAAATATAAACATATATATATATATATAATATATATATATATATTAATGAGTTCCTATAGATATTTAGATATATATATAAAATATATATATTTTTGATTAGTGTATACCTGTGGGTATATAGCAGATATATATATGACATTACATGATGCGTGCGTGTGTGTGTGTGTGCGTGCATATACATACATATATATATATATATATATATATATTGTGTGCGTGCGTGCGTGCGTATGTGTGTGTGGTAATGTGTGTATATATCCATATATATATATATACATAATATAATATATATACAAAATATTGTATGTATAATAATATATATATATATATATATATATATATATTGATGTGTGTGATATGTGTGTGCGTGCGTGCGTGCGTGTGTGTGTATGTATGTATGAATGTATTTATATATGTGTGTGTGCGTATGTGGGTATATGCGTACGCATATATATATATATATATATATATATACGTGTGTGTGTGTTCAAAATATGTATATGTCACATGCTTGGGAAAAGAACACTTTTAGTTGGGATCAGTATGGTTCATACCTTAAGGGTCACTGTATATATATAGTCTTACGTCTGTATGCTTGTAAATATACCGTTTTACATGTATATGTTCTACTTGCTTTTTTAAAAAATTAATATATATATATATATATGTGTGTGTGTGTGTCCTTCTGAGTGTGTGTATGTATTTGTCTACATATGTGTTTTATTTCATCTTATCAATACATCCATATATATATATATATATGGTTGAGGTTGGAGGTGTGGTTGTGTGTGTATGTCCATGTGTCCGCGTGTGCGTATGTTATATTTATATATATATTATGTATTATATATATATATATATATATATTATATATATATATATGCGTGTGTTTTGTATGTCTGCGTGTGTGCCTGTATGCGCGAGCGTATATGTATGTATGCATGTATGTATGTATATATATATTATTATCCGCTGCAAAATGTGACGCATATGTATGTATATATATATATATATTATATATATATATATATATATATATATATATACATATATGTGTGCGTGTGTGTGCGTGTGCGTATGTGTATGTACATGTATATATATATTATATATATATATATGTAAAATATGTATTTCCAACCTTTATATTTAAATATATTTTGTTTGTGTGTGTGTGTCTGTATGTGTATTATATATATATATATATATTATATATATATATGTGTGTGTCTTTGTCTGTGTCTGTATGTGCGTATATGTATATATATATACAAATGTGTGTATATATATGTGTGTATGTCTGAGTGTGTGCGTGTGTGCGTTTGTGCGTGTGTGTCTTTGTATTTTGTTATGCAGTTGTGGGACGGTCCCAAAACAACTTGTTGTTTACATCTGAGTTCGCATGTGAAACGACCTTCGCCAATACACCATTGTGCAGACAAATTCGTAAATGTATATGTTGATGATTTTATGCCTATGAGTATCTTGAAGTACTCGACTTGATGAAATTCACATCCCCGCACAACAGTCATTATGACTATTATTTACCTAACGCCTTCACGTGTTTATTTCTGCATGTATTATTCAAGCATGAACAGTTATCGGATATGTTTTCATATCCCACATTTACTCAAGTGAATAGTTGATATCCGAGCGAGAGATATGCTTCCAACTTGTAATGCCACGACACGATCCGAAGCATATTGGGCTGCCCACTGCGACACATGTTTGAATGTTGCCACGTGTGATTTGCGATCCTTGGCCTGGCTCAAAGACAACTGCAGGGATGTTGACTACGTCAATACGCGGACTGGGTGAGTGTTATTCATACAAGATATGAATTTTCCGCGTATGGAATTGAAGACAGCTATCTGTGACTGATTATCTACACACATATTCTGAAATATCTGATTCATTGGATGTGTATACTGATGTTGAAGTTGGAATCAGAATGTGCAGTGACTATGCGTACATGAACGTATTTTACAAATGGTATGACACGGGCACTAGACCAATAAAGTGCGTGTTATTGAGATCTGATGTGGCAAAGTTTGTGAATGAGAGTAATCAACTTATCATGACTGTATGCAACTGCTGTGCAGTCATTAGAAGCAGATACAAAGTTTCTAGAACAATTCGTAAAAATCTGAGGCAACTTGTACTCTTTGAGAAATAATCCTATTTACAGAAAGCACGATTTTCGTGTAGTCCTGATGGTGTCAGAGAGACACTACTACTCAATAAGTGTGTATGTGATTTCTATGTAACTCAGTTTGTGTATATCAAAATGAGTGAGAGTTGTATCACCAATTGTAGCTCAGGTTCGTACACTATTCGTAAGTTGACTATCGGTCGGATTTATAAAGTACAGGGGATCAAATGGCAAGTTGCTGTACTCTTGCCTAGGTAATATAACGGCCATATTTCTGGGCGACTCTACCTTGAGGCAGATTGCGAAAAGAATGGTGGCGCCTCATGTGGGTGCATATGAGATGTGGGCAATGAACGGGCACAACTTCGCAAAATTGCACAGCCGCATACAGGTACAAGTGAATACGAAAAAATGATCGGTCTTTTGCGCTTCTATCGCTAGAAATATGGTTTTGAATCCTGCACACGAACAGCACTATAAACTAAGTATATGTGCATTTGTGTGTGTACATATGGTAAGAAACCCAAGTATAATATATATATATATATATATATATATATATATATATATATATATAACAAAGCAAACAAAACAAGTATCGATATTCCAATTTGCAGGATAAGGGGAGGGGTGTCCGCCTGTATTGGAACTACTTGCTGCATCGAAGTCAGCCGGCCAAGGAGTTGATTCGGCACACGCTGCTAAACAAAATCTCAAGGTAGGATTTATTCATTAAACATAAAGTAGGGTGTACTAAATTAATGTGACCCAAAAAAATGAGAGCAAACTTTGGATCTGGGTATGAGTTGTAGTCGTAGTGAATAAATAAGCTATATGAACAGCTTGCAAGGTATTGCTGCCGAATATGCAAAGTATGAGGGGTACACAACACTACAGATATTGGTGGTGACGTTAAGCTATAGATGGGCAACTATCGGGCTGCTTGATTTCGTCGTTGCTTTGTCTGCTGCTATATTAGGGTGTATTTGAGAGTACTGCGAACAGCCTTGTGATTCAAATTCAACTCGCAGGGCACACCTATGCCCCGTTATACGAAATGGAATATTTTCTCTATCGCCACCTCCTTGTAGTATACTGTGTGCTCTGACGGAATGTAATCGACTACGTGTGTGCAGTGTGATGTACCCGGCCTTACACAAATTTTGAATATAGAATCCTCGAGGGACTAGGGTGTGCCTTCAGACACCAGGCCTCAATGAAACGGATTTTGTATCTATGTTTGTCAGAAGATGTGATTACTTTATGAGTCTGTGGATAGCTCAGTGCCTCATACTTCCTTGACATATATATGTAGCTGGAAATGTACAAATCCGCATGTAATGATGCACGAATCTTTAAACTCATCTGATCGATGCCAACTATACTTGTCTAACAGAAAGCATCTAGAAGATAGGCCCGTTGTGTTGGTGGTGGGTGGACTATACACTTATATTGAGGGCGTTGAGGCATTGGTATCCGCGTGCAGGAAATTAGAAGACGACGTTCGAGACAGTTCTGGTACGTGAAGTTCTACATAGATTAATTTCTCGCACACAGCTGATTAGCTTACTATTTTCAAACTCAAGTTTGATTTACTCCAGAATCAGACCATTGAAATATTGAACTACTAGATTCCACTTTGCCAAAGCTTTCTAGATTTTCTGAGGGTTCGAAAGCTCCGAATAGAACATGGAACCCAATAAGCCATATCTGTAATTCTTGCACTCAAAAGCACTCGCGACGTTTTTCCAGTGCATCTATTGAGTTTGGCTCTCGCATAGCGCACCTTCCCATACCATAGATATGTGCACATGCACTTATGAGCTTGGAAATGAATATGAATAACACTTTAGAAGTGAAAAGATTTTTTGGGGTTTCTCTTGTGTATATGCAGCACTTTCCAAGAAGTCGTCAGTCGCTGTTGCCAGTCTGAAGAGTGATTGTCCCTGGTCGGAGTTGATTGGCGGCAAAGGAATGCAGGTCATAATCAAAAGTCCCGGTATGAGCAGGTTTGGATGGTATGATTGTTGTTCAGATGCAGGCTATACTGATGTAAACAAATGTCCTGTACACATCCAAAACGATTGCGCGAGGATATTGGCGATTGATGTTGAGCAGGAGAGACAAACAGCTTTGCAGAACGAGTATGATTGGTTTGATACATTGAATGCCACAGCAAGCATGCGCTCATTGGTGCGAGAGAATGATCAGAATAACTGTAGCTGTCACTATGGAGTGAGGAGATACGCCTATGACAAACGGCGGAACGAGAATATTTGGCCGTACACAAAGTCAAGGATGTTGGACAACCTATCCAATGTACTTGCAACACAAATTTGCGGCGTGAGGTGACCTACCCGCCTGAGTTGTCATTAATTAAATCAAAACCTTCCTCATATTCAGTTTTAGTTTTAGTATAGTTGTTCAGCATTTGTAACGTTAGCATCAAGTGTTGCCAATATATATTTAGAGAACCTGGCGGAATAGCATAGTACCTACGAATATCCCACAGAAACCCGCCATGGTCAAAAATGGTACACTTGACGGTGGCGACCATACATAATAATCTAGCCCTTCGGACAGCGAAACTAAACTTTTCTGATAGCGTGTAAACTTCGGTCTGTCGTCATTTCTGATATCACTGGCGGAGTATATAACTTGCTTTAATACATCACCACCGATTTTACTCGAGAGGACTAAAGATGCAACACTCGAAACCCTTTTCAATCCGGCACTTGACGCTCGTGTGAGGCCCCGTATTTTAGGTCTCTCGCCAAGCGATTTCTTCTGGAGCACATCTGTTTTGTAGTTCAGGTCGAATGTCATGGAACTTAAGAGTACTGAGCCGATACCGGTGAATGTGCCGAACCCCTCAAGTGCCATGGAACGGAGCTTATTTGTATATGGCCGGGCTGATGCGGCACGCTGTTCGCAAAATGTGTTGAATTCTTGTAAGCAGCTATTCATACGCTCGACAGTAGCGCATACGTTAAATTCATCTTGGATACCAAGATGGTAGCCAATTAGCCGCCACATGTGTACCATTGGCTCGAGCTCCGCGTCTGAGATATGCGTATTGAAATCCTCCTTCATTGCTTGTAAGCATATACCGCTGAAAGCTAGCAATACCTCTGCCATGTCATATTGACTCAGCGCAACACCTTCCTCTGGTTGGAACAGGCGACGACTACGGCGACGCGCGAACGTATGCATAGCTCGCACTTTATTTATCGCCTGACGGGATCGACCATTTACATCATCCAAGGGAAATCGTAGCCAGTCAGCCACTGCGAATGCCGTAGCACTATAGCGTACCCTAGCTGTTTCTGCGTCCTTGGCGTACCCGTTGTGATACAAAACTTCTCCAAACCGTGCAATATTGAAGCCAGACATAAGGCACATCAGTAATGCTGTGAAGCTGGTTCCAAAATAGTTGGTCCATAATCTCTGACCCTCCGCTACCAACCCCCACCTAACCCAATCAGGTTCCGGGCTTATTGGCAACACTCCAGTACTATTATGACAAATGACGGCCGACGTAGGTAAGTTGTCAAACAAAGAATCTGCCACGAAAATTCCTTGAGTAGCAATATCACGCATTGCATATTTATATGGAGGTGGCATGAGACTTTCATTTTGATCCCAACTTGTAATTTCTTCGATTGTGTACATTTTAGTCGTGACAATGGAGTTAATAGTCAAATTCAAAATATAGGTTATAGAGAAGTGAGTATAACTTACTCTATTTATATAAACTGTCAGCGATGATTCATGTGCCAGGTTGAGAGCACTCGATGCTGGGTTCAAGTATGTTTAAAATACATTTTAAAATAGGAACCACATCCATTTGATATACCCTCTTCAAAGCCCTCGCTGGTTGTGTTGATGTTAAATTTTTATATTAAGTTGAACCCTTTTTAAAAAAATGTGATCTTGGTTCAAAATTTGTAAATACAAGTTACAGTTTTTGTCTTTATAAAAATTAAACATAATGCTTCATTTTTTATATCAAGACTTTTTATGTAGTATGTACATATTTTGTCTTCAGACGAATGAATACAAGATATTTTATATGTATTTAAAGAAATACAACTCCACTCCAAACTCCAGTTGTGAGTTGACAGGTACATTCAGTAATTACAATACAAAATTCTGAAAATAGTGAAAATAGTAAAATATTTACATTCTTTTTGTTTTGACCATTATTAATTTTTTATTGAACAAAATGCTTTAGTAATATTGTTTTAGTTGTCTTTGATTTGTTTTTCTTAAAAATAGCTTTTCTAATTTTCTTGACACAGAAGTTTAAAAATCATACAGAACTCTGAACTTTAGATTCTGAGATTCAGAAGTCGACTCTCGGAATCCCGAATCTGAGACTCTGAGACTCCAGTTCTGAAACTCTGAAGTTTGATGTATGAACTCCAGAATTGAGAATTTAGTCTGTATGTAAGACTGTAACTGAGTAACTCTGAATTCGGTCTAGGAGAGGTTTTTTTTAATATTTACTCAGTTTTTGAGTTTCGACAGATCTTGATCTCCAGTTCAAAATAGCAGTTTTCACTTTTTGTTTATTTATTTGTTTTTAAATTAAATACCAAACAACTTTTGAAGTTTCAACTGCCATCTCATTCATCGACAACTGTCATTCTGTCGTGCCACGGTGCCACCTGTTTTTAACTTTTTATTTTGAAAAACAATTTGTATTTTTATAAAAAATCCAGGAATCCACCAAATATATATCTAGTGATTCCACGTATTATTTTTTTTAAAAACAGAAAGTATTTATAACCCACCTTTTGGTCGTTTTGAAAAATCAAAACAAAAAAAGGGTTTTTTTTCTGAAATACATCATAGACAAAAACATGCTTTTAAAAATAAAAACGATCACTTTGGTTCTTTACACACCTTTTAACATTCCCTCTACTACTTCATCATTCTAATGCACGTTAAGTAACCTTAGTTAGACTGATACATTAACTCGATGCTCAGACATGATTGCACAGACCACATTGCCCCATACCAGTCTTTCTACAGTAGTCATTTTCCAACAGTAGTGCAGTTACGAGTATAGCTTTGTCAAAGCCCAAATTGACTATTGCAGTTTGGAATACACTTTACTGATCCTACAATATGTCAGGTTCTTGATCTAGAATACTCAGATCTTTAGCTCTAGTACAACGACCTCATCCAATAACCTATCACAACCGAACACGGTCTAGTCAGAGTCGTAGTCGAAATCTTTTTTGGGGTTTCGCCTCGCTTGAACGCATGCACGTGTTGTAGGTAGTGTTTCCTTTCGTGGCTACGATATGCGTCAATCTAGATTATACTTTTTATCTCTGAGTGGATAAAGAGGGGTTCAACCAGGTTTTGGCGGCTTAGGATGGATATTTGCTTTCGAGACTCAGGCACATGTAAATTTGATGAACATAAGTCTGCCTATTCGATACAGGTTTGTGACCAACTCCGCCCACAAGATATTATAAAGAAGATATATGACTGAGCTAAATAAACCTCCTCGTCCTAGATTGCTACAAACAGAAAAAATTGCGAGATATTTTGTGATGAGAACAAATAACCTGGTACAAGGCAGCACTGCTCTAGGTTGTGTAGTTGACAATTCGGTCATTCACTTTATTTACTACAGTGGCCATAATTAGAACAGGTGAACATGTGGGCAACAGCCGCATTGGGTGTTGCCTATAATATTCTTTCCAAGCCATAGTGCAACTTGAACATCACACCATACCGAATACATGATATCGAACAGTGACCGTAACCCTATGTGCCGACTCTTTTGGACACCGATGTCACATCATCTGGCTTTGAAGCCGGGCTACACAACGTGCCTTTATTGAACCTCAATCTCGTCCAGAAGATTGAAAGCGGGTCATGAAAATAACTTGACGTGTGTTCATAACACCGATATCCCAGGACCAATTGACGGAGTAATGACAAAGACTTCTTTGATGTCCATTCCAATCATAAACACTATTCAAAAACTCTGATTTAATTGTGCTATACACCGCTACCGTTTTGCTGCGCATTTGGGCTTTCGCCAGGGTTAAGAACTTTGACTACTTAGAAACTCAAATATGATGTACAATGATTTTATTTCACTCTTCGATATCGCTCATAAAGCGACATAGCGCCTGTATATAGATATGAATCGGTTTCCGAACTTAGAGGTCGCACAATTATTCGCCTAAAGATTTGTTGGTATGAACTGGCGCATATCTCTGTAACTGATGTAGTCCATCTTTTTCTCGGAGCTGTAGTCAAATAGTAGTTCTCGGGCCCAACCAAGACAAGAACTAGTCAGGACTTGTAGTCTAGATGTATATATATCTTTTCTGCTGAGATACACATGGTCATATGTACAACTGCGGCCGGTATATTGCTGACGCGGTGGACTGAGCCAGACTGTCTGTAAAAGCCGTTCTGATGTACCCTAGTCCCCCAGTTCAAGCATTTCATCCCATAAAATATATTTGCAAGAAGTAGCTTTGTAAACAAACAGTTGTTTGAAATTTCTGCTCAGTATCATCTATTGTCCAGTACCAGTTACATTAATGTGTCTTTCATTCTTTTACAGAATGAGATTCGGATGGATTTAAATTAAAATATGTGTGCATTTACATAGCCTTCTAGAAAAGAATCACTCACAAGCTCGTGGCATTGACGGCATTTTTGGTTTGAACACCGACGATGCACGAAAGTTGTGAACTCAGCCTCGATCTTCCTCAGGGTATAAAAAGTAGAGATGGTAGAACGTATTGGACGGACGCTGTTAGATCCTTCAGCACGACAGCAGAACGATGCGATAATATCTACTATTAGCCGAGGATGATAAGACCAGCGTGCGTGCGCAAACGTCGAAGAACACAATATAGCTACGTACTAACAAGTGTGTGCGTGTTTGTTTTGGTTAGTTTTGTACTACCAACACTGCGGTTGTCCCTTGCTCAAAATTTTCATCGCCTGTCACAGCCTGTGTTCAATTTTTTAGACGAAGGCGCCGGCCGCCGTAGCCTCTATTTTATTATTATTTATATTTATATTTTTATTGAATTAATTTACAAAATTTGAAATTTCTGAAGTTCTGAAGTTCTGGCTGGGTTCGTAAACGACGCCTACATTTGCCTAAACGACATGTATTTATTTGTTTACGACATGTCGCGGTGCCGGCACGACATTTTTCAGCTTTTCTCTTTTTTATTGGTCTTTTTTTTATTTGTTTTAAATAAAAAATATGATGTCGTCATGGTCTTATTATACATTTAGAAGTCGTCTGTAGTCTGTAAATAAATAATTAAAATATTGCCGACAAATAGTTTTTCATATAAAAAAACATTCCTCTTTCTCAGCCAATGATATCTCATCCTTTCTCCCCTCCCCCAACAAAAAGAAAAGAAAAAAAAGCTGAAGGGGATATAAGAGTGATAAAAGTTCTGGGGTTTAAATCAGCTTGAACTAGGTTTTTCTTCGATGCTTATCTCTTCACCGATCTCGGAGTACATCTTTCTTGCAATTTTTAAGGAACTCTACAATTTTACACATATAGCCTTTCATGCTTCAATGAGACAACTTGATTCTAAACAATAACGCCTTGTATAAAATTACTAGCCTGCTTCAAGTTTATGTCGATTGAAAAGTATTGAAAGCGTTGCAGTACAACCTCAGTTTAGCAATAGAACGGGGTTCGCCCATACTCACCCAATATAATCTGCAGTCAGTAATCAGAACTTGTATGTATGCGCACCGTGTCAGACGTGCACATGGGCACATTCAAAGTGCTGATTACTGTGATTTGTAATTGTTCAATCGCAAAGCTCGTGCTTAGAAACAACTTGGGAACAGCACATACACCCGAATACTCTGTTTGAATCGAATATCCGCCGACTTTAGGATCGTTAGTACATATATACATACATTTTGACGAGGTCTTCGACTAATACAGTGATGATGGCACTTTCGACTCCCAATATGGAAGAACTACAGTTGGCACTCGATGCCGAGAAAGAGAAGAATGTCGCACAGAGCAAACAATTCAGTGTACAGCGTGCGAAGTTCAAAGATATGTTCCTGGGCGTAAAGAACGAACTGACCGAAGCCACGGTATGTGACTGCGATTTCTATGACTTAAAACGTGGATATGGATAAACATACAGAACCAACTATAATGAGATATTGTGTGTTCATATGAACTACTTTGTAATATGATTCATCCTTCAAGCTTGTGTAAAAGTGATTTTATATTTGAATGTAGTTTGTATCTCTTTCAGTAGATCATGTACGAAGTAAATGTCGGTTCCAGAAGTAGTATACTTACGATCATTTGTGGAAGACATTCGTGTGGTGCTATTGTCTATTTTATTTTGTATTATATCGTGCACTAGTCATCATAATTTCGCACGAATCCGATTATATTGTATATATATATATATATATATATATATATATATTTATATTTATATATATATATGCATATATATATATATATATATATATATATATATATATATATATATATATATATATATATATATATATATATATATATATATATATATATATATATATTATAATATATATATATATATATGTATATGCATATATATATGCACATACATGTATACGCATGCATGTATATACCATATGTACATCATATGTTGGTGATGATGTTATTATTGGCTATGTGTGTGTGCATGTGAATGCATGTGTGTATGTATGTATGTATATGTATATTATTATATATATTATAATATTATTAACAATATATTATTATTATTATTATTATATATATTAATTATGTATATTATATATGTATAATATATATAATATTATATATATATTATATTAATAACATGCAATATACATATTATATTATACATATTAATTGGTTAATATGTTATATTATTAATATTATAATATTATTATTATTATATATATAATATATATACATGTTAATAATAATACATATAATATAATATTACATATGCTACATATATTATGTTAATAATAATAATATGCATATGTGTGCATAATAATATACATACATATGCATATTGGCATGGTTGGCTACACATATAGGTTATTGATATATATATATATATACATATATGTACATATATATATATATATATAGGCACCCACACACAAACACACATGCGTTCATTCACATTAACACACTATTTGTTTATGATACATATAGAATATATATATATATATATATATATATATATATATATATATATATATATATATATATATATATATGCATATACATGTATGCATTCATACATACACAAGGCACACACACATACACACACACGTGCATGTATATATTCACACACACACACACGTGCGTGTATGTATATATTCACACACACACATATATATATATATATATATATATATATATATAGACGAACACATTCTTGCTATGAGGTACAGTGCTAGGATGTTTGCTATGTTGGTAAATCTGTATAGTTATTACAAAGTGTGTTTATATCTCAGGAATTGTTTGATAGGATCTGCATGGTAGTGTCTTTGATATCTAATCCGTGTAGACTCATATTGATGTCTTTGAATAAGCAATATGCGAAAAGCCTCCCGAGCACTCGAGTAAGTCAATAGAACACATCAATAGTTATCTAATCATCACTTCACTCTCTGGTCACAGATGAACACGCAGAAGCTACAGACAGAGAACGGCGACTTGCAGCGGCAGATATCACAGCTGAACGTGTCTCTGACTACGGTACAAGAAGCGCTGAGTACAACGGAGGCTGCCAACGAGAAGGCTGGAAAGGTACTTTGCAGTACAGATACTATCTACGGACGTCAGTTGTCGTGGATACGAGCTATAAATTCCGCTCTGTACGATAGTGTACATGGTCGGAAACAATCGCACTAGTCTATCCTCAGTTTATTGCTTTTCGGCAACCGTTACGGACGATTGTATCACCTGCCAAAATCTCACTGGTATCCGTTTGGTACGTATGCAGTGGATGTGTGGGTGCCAACACACATTTGTATGTGCACGTTGTACGTGGTGGATATCATGAGCAACTGTACCTCTGTGGCGAAGGCACAAGAGTATGGTATTGTTCAGGGCAATAATAGGCTTTTTTAGATGTATTGTTGTATCGCCTGCCTGATGTATGATTTACATGATGCACAGTTATCCACAGTCGACAGGGAAGAATATTTTGGTAACCGAGCTGAAATATTGACAGAAGCTAATGTTCGTGTTTTGCATTGGTCGCCCTCAGGTGCTCGAAAGCAAGTACGAAACATTAAAAAAGGAGTTCCGGAAATTAAAACGGAAAGACGATGAGAGGGGCAGTAGCGAAAACGTACACAACTCCGATAACTTGAAGATCGAAGCACTGCAGCAAACTATCGAGATTATAAAACAAGAGCGCGACGAGCTTAAGCTGGAGATGTATGTGGCGATGTTCCAAAATTCAAATATGTGTTTGTTCAAAGATTTATACTTGTCTACTACACACGAATAGCACTAGACTGAAACATCCGTATCCTTTTCTCACATTTAAATATTGCAGATTACATGTATTGTCATCACACAAGGTGAAATATATACACATATATTTCAGCATACACACATATATTCACTCTATTTCACACGTGTACGCGATTTATATTTGCAGCGATAAACAGTATCAGGCCGGACGAGACTCTATGGCGGTAGAGCAAGGAGAGAAGTTCCAAGAGCTCAACCGAAACATGCGTGTAGAACGGGAGATGGAAGTCAAAGCGTTGCAAACGGTGCTAGAAACGTCTGCAACCGATCTGCAGGTGAGTACACAGAGTTTGGGAGTCTGCTTGTGTGTTTTTCAAGTATTTGGCAATACGATACTAGACATGCAGGTACCGATCTTTTATGTTTGTTCTGCCTAAATATTATCTGCTATCAATCTTATTTAGATGAACTGCTTCGAACTCAAAGTATTCTCTCGAATTCGAGTATTTCCAAAAGGATTCAAAGGTTGAAATGAAATCGGTTCATTTGCTAATCGCGGTATCAGCTTATCCAAAATATATGACCCATGCAATCAGCCGTTCACGCAATATTCACACTAGAGGTTAATTCTGCATTGTTAATGACTCAGCCGGGACCTTGACTCATTTGTCTGTATCCATAATCTTCTCATATGCGACCCCATTACACGTAGAGTGCAATTGATGCAAGGACTGCGGCCGAGGATACCCTACGCGACTTACAAATAGTACACTCCACCCAAATGGACGAGCACGTGGCACTCAAAGCACAGGTTGACTCTCTCACTAGGGGGCTAAGTGAAAAAGATGGAGAGATACGCCAGATTAGTGCTGAGATCCTTCGTATGAGTGAGCGGAAGCAGATAGCTGACGCGCGTGTGAGTGCGGAGGAGAGCGAGTTGACAGAGGCTATACAGGGCTTAACGTCTAGCGTACAGGAGAAGGAAGGAGTTATATTACAACTACGGGGAGAGTTGCAAGAGAAAGACGCGTCTATGGAGAGTCTGAGAGTGGCTGTGGACGAAAAGGTTGCAGTTGTAGATAGGTTGGAGGTGATTGTAAATGAGAAAGATACAAATATCAAGGCCCTGGAGCGGAAGTTGGAGCAAAAAATGGAGGCGCTGGCTAAACTGCGGGAGCTCAGTGACAAGAATGGGATAACGAGAGATGAAGCACTCAGTGAAGTGGGTGTGTCGTTGACACAAACGAAGGACTTATTAACGCAACGAGAAGGCGAACTGGCAAACAAGTCTGCGGAAGTAGAGACATTCGGTTTGGAATGCGAACGCCTGAGAGTGGAATATATGCAGGTTACAGGAGAATTGACTAGCAAGTGTGCGGAAGTAGAGACAGTCAGCACAGAGTGTGAGCGTTTGAATGTGGAATATAAAAAAGTCGAAGAGCAAGTAGTGAGCCTTTCGGAGGACAAGGTGCGACTTGGTGAAGAGAATGCGCAGTTGACTGATGAGCTGAACGGTGTGTGTGAGAAACTGAGGGCGCTCGATGAAGCACATGCACGGGCAGAGGAGAGAATAGTGAGGAAATGTGAGGAAATAACCACAATACAGGAAAACAACTCGTTGTTGCAGGAATCAGCCGCAAACCTCGAATCCGAACTAGGCAGCATGCGGTCAGAGAGGGAGGCTCTGCACAGTACGATGACAGCGCTGGAGGCGACTGCGAGTGAGAGGGAGATGCTCATCACCGCGTTCCGAGCACAAATCGACATCCTGCGTGGTGATATGGAGAAGGAGCGTGAGAGTGGCAACTTGGAGATGGAACGCCTGCATGCGCGTGTTAAAGATTTAGAGGGGCACTTAGCCAGTGCGTGTTCGGAGAAGGCAGAGTTAGAGGATGCAAATGCTCAATTGGAACTACAAGTGAACACATTGCAGTCTGAGCTGAGAGAGGCTCGAAAGGGCGGTACGCATGAAGTGAACCAAAAACAGCAGGAAATAGATGCAGGGAAGGAGGAAAAGGTTAGGGCTGAGGAAGCTTTGGCGGAGATGAGGGTTGTGTGCGCTACGGCTGAGGAACGGGTGAAAGCATTGGAGGAGGCAGAGCGCGAGTTGGGAGAAGAGATAAGCGTGATTAAAACTGAGAAGCATTCTGTTGAGGATGCACTCAAAGAGCTGCAGACGACACTGGATATCTCTCACGAAGCGCACGAAGCTCAGATTGCAGAACTGCAGACAACGGTCGAGCGTTTGAATGTTCAGCAAGATAGAGCAGACGATGCGCTGAGACATTTGGGGGAGAGGGAAAAGGCTCTCCTTCGCGATAGTGAGAGTTTGCGAGGAGAGCTGGAGACTGCGCACAACGAGCTAGCAAATGCGCAACAGGTGCTGGAGTCCACGCGAGAGGAGTGTGGTGTTATGGAGAAGGAGCAGGCTGTGGTGGCAGAGGAAGTGTGTGCCCTGAAATTGTCGACAGACGAATACGAGTGTAAGGTAGTACAGCTGCAGAGCGAGGTGGATGGAGCACAGGAGAAGTGCGGTACTTTGGAACAGGAGAAGATTGCCGTAGAGGACCAACTGCGTGTGCTGGAAGAGAAGCACGTGGTTTGTGTGACTGAGGGTGAAGCGATACACCGTGAATTGGCTGCGTTGAGCGAAAGTTTGGGTGTGTTAGAGGCAGAAAAGCTCGCTCTCGAGGGTGCTGTGCAGGCCGCACACACACACACGATGGAGCTGGAAGTACAGATTAAGGTTTCAAATAATAAGCACAACGAAAATCTGCAAGAAATGGAGGAAACCAAAAGTATTCTCATTAGTTTGCGTGATGATTTGAATATCGTGAAACGGGAGAAGCTCGATTTAGAGGTTGCCCAGCGTGCCGCAGACACGCACGTACAGAGTTTGGAAGGGCAGCTACAGGCGCTGACCGAACAGTTGAGCATAGCTATGGCCGATGGGAGTGATGTGTCGAAGAGTCTGAGTGAAGAGCTGCGTAAGGTGGAGGCGGAGAAGATGCACGCTGTGTGTGCAAGGCAGGAGATGGAGGAGGAAAAAGATAGAGGCAACGAAGAAGTGGGCCGGATGAAGGAAAAGGCGTTGGTAACTGAGAAGGAATTGGAAGCGAGTGTGGAAAAGGGCTTGGCCTTGGAGAACGAGCTGGCTGAGTGTCAGCTGCAAACGGGTGCCTGTGTGAGAGAACACAGCACGGAAAAGCAGCGGCTGTGCGAGGAGAAAGACGCTATCGAGGACGAGCTTAAAGAGATGCAGCAGACTCACATGGAGACCGTGCAAGAGATGCAGGAGTTGCGTGCACAGGTTGCCTCTCTGAGTGTGGAGGCGCAGAGGATCACTGACGAGCACCTGGCGGCAGTGGAAGGGGCGCAGCGAGAGAGGACAATTAAGGAGGAGCAGATTGCCGAGCTGGAACGAGAGGCTGGGACGAGAGGGCAGGAGATTGACCGGTTAGAGAAAGAGGTTGCGGTAAAGACGAGTCTTATAGAGGGAGGTGATGCAGATAGAGCCACACAGATGGAGGAGCTACAGAAACAAATACAAGTTCTTGAAGCAGACGTTGAGCAGCACAAGACTGAGTTGGTTGTGGCAAGTGAAAGTGCCACAGCAACTCGAAACGGGCTGGATGCGAAGGTGCATGATCTGGAACAGCGCAACGAAGAGCATGTGCGTGAAATGAAGGGACTGGAAGAATCGGTTGGTCGACTGAATGCA
Source organism: Sphaeroforma sirkka (assembly GCA_001586965.3). NCBI lineage: Eukaryota > Ichthyosporea > Ichthyophonida > Sphaeroforma > Sphaeroforma sirkka. Next base: position 23,843 of record LUCW03000457.1, on the reverse strand, counting down.
CAGAACGACACTCTCGCCACTGAGCACGCGCAGATGGAGGAGAGTACAAGTGCAACTCTGGCGAAAGCGGAGGAAGCGTTGGTTAAGCTGAAGGCGGAGATGGAAGAGAAGATAACGGACCTGAAAGACGTGTATGACATCGAAATAGGACATCTTAAGGCTGAGCTGAGTGACGCTTGTACGCGCAGAGATGGGCTTAGAGAACAGTTAGAGTACCTGAAGGAGGAGAAGTATATCATCGAAGAAGAGCTGCAAGGTATAGCTACACAGTATGATATCTCCCAGGAGGAGGCACGAGACGACATCCGTGCGATTGAGGCCAGGCTGAACGAAGCACAGGCTATGGCTGAGTTTGGTAGCCATGAGTTGCAGCGACAGGGTGCGGAGATGCAGCGGCAGAGTGATGAACATCGCAGTCAAAATGCCGACCTTCGGAGTGAATTGGACGAGGCCTTAGAACGCGAGATTGCTGTAAGAGAGGCGTGTGAAGGCTTGGAAGACGCTGTGGGCGAGCTGAACGAAAGGGTTGTGGAATTAGAGCGGACTCTGGAAGAGAAGGAGGAGAATATGAGAGCATTGAGGGATAGCCAGGACTCGGAATTACACGCACGGTTGACGGACGCGTTGAAACGAGAAACTGCTGCGAAAGAGGCTGTACAAGCACTGGAGATTGTGGTCGACGGGTTAAAAACTGAGATTGTTCTGTTAGAAGCAGAGGTCGCGGAGATGCAGGAGAAGTTGACAGAGAAGGATAGCACGCTACTGGACAACGACAACGTTTTGAGAAAAACGGAGGATGAGTTTAAAGCGAAAGGGGAGGAGTATCGCAAACGCAATGGTTCCTTGGAGGGTCTTGAACTGGAGAAGCAGGGCTTGATGGCTAGAATTGAGTGTCTCATGGGAGAGGCTGAGGACAACGAAAATGCGCTAGAGCGTGTGCAAAGTGAACTGGAAAGTATGCAACGTGAGCGAGACGAGTGTGTCCAGGAGATCGAACACGTGCGTGAAGAGGCAAAGCAAAACATGGATGAAGTTAGTGGGGCGTTGCAGACGGCGCGTGAGAGTGTGGAGGAGCACGCGGCACAGTATGAGAGTTTTGCGAGGGATATGCAAAATAAAATGGAGGCCGTTGAAGGTGTTCTGCGTACACGGGAGGAACAGTTGAGTGAAGCGGAAAGGGAGCGAGATGTGTGTCTGCAGCAGCTGGAGGAGTTTGACGGTGTGCAGGGCGCCAATGCGGCCGAGATGAGCGAGTTGCAGACGGAGCTGGAGGATGTGAAGCAGCAGTTGCGAGACAGTGAGGAATACGTACAGGTACTTGAAGAGAAGGAGAAGGACATGCAGAGGGCTGTAGAGGCACTCAACAGTGAGCTCAAGGATGCGTGCGCGCGTAGAGATACCCTAGAGGACGTTCTGGCGGAAGCGCAAGTGGTGGAAAGGGAGCGGTTGGAAGGTGACGAAAACTCGGAACGGGAACTGACTGAGGTGAAGGACGAGCTCGAAAAGTGCACGCGAGATCTGCAGGAGAATAGCAAGCACAATGAAGCGTTAGAGGAAGAGAAGGCTACGCTACTGGATAGAATACGCCAAACAGAAGCCGCCAAAGGGACCATCTCTGAGCAGCTAGTGACTATGGAATGTGAAAGAGACGAGGCTCTTAGCCATTCAGAAGCGAGGATAAGAGAACTGGAAGAGTCGCTACAGACCGCTACCACGGAGCAAAAGGAAGCGGCAGCGCTAAGGAGTGAAGTAAAGGCTCAATTAGATATGTACAGGACGAAAATAGTCCAGCTGGAAAGCGGACAAGGGGACACACACGCTAAGCTTGCGGATAGTGAAGTGAAGGTAAAGGAGTTACAGAGCATGTTGAGAGATGCCAACGCACGCAGGAAAGAGGAGCAAGGGAAGGTTGCTGCGCACGTGGATACGATCAAGTCACTGGAAAAACAGAAGTCGAGCGTGAGTGCGCGATTAATGGATGCAGAGGTCAAGGTAGAGGAGCTACGAGAGATTGCTATGGAAGCCAGTACTAAACTTAAGGACTTCGATGAGTGTAAAGCCGAGTTAGCGGATCTGAAGGAAGTGTATCTTGAGATTGTCGGAGTAAATGAGGAAATACTGCGCAACCAAACCACGCAGATGGATAAGGCTACCAGTAGATATGCCTTGATAGCAAAGGAGATGGAGGAGACGCATGCAAAGAGTGTACAGATATTGAGGGAAGAGTACGAGGAACGAATAAGGGTTGTAGAGGAGATGTTGCAGGCAAACCTGGTTGAGCATATGGATAAAAAGGAGAAACTGAGCTTAGTAATTGAGAGCTTGAGGCAAGAGTTAGAGACGAACAGGAAGGATATGAGTGAGCATGTGCGTGTGAACGAGGAGATCGAGGCACTCGAAAGGGAAGTACAAAGGGTGCGAAGTGGACGTGACAGCGATGTGCAGCTCATCAGAGCAGAGATGGAGGAGGCTGAGCAGAGATACGCAGACGAGTGCGAGGCTTTGAAGGATGCTATAGAGGTGGGTAAGCAACAGATGGCAAGTGTTAAGCTCAAAGCTAAAGCTGCGATTCAGGATATGACTGAACAGATCAACACGGAGAAGAAAAACGGACTGTTGCTGGAGCAGGTAGTTAAGGATATGGAAGAACGCGTCAAGGTGGAGGAGACTGTCAAGAACGAGTATGTTTTACACTCACAGGATCTGGAGCGAAAGCTCGCCGAAGTTCGGGAAGGATCTGAATCTGGCCTCACATGGGAGCTGGATGACAATGTCCATGCGTGCAAGGAATGTGGCGAATCATTCACACCTTTCAAACGCAAACATCATTGCCGTGCGTGCGGTAAGATCTTCTGTAATCCATGCTCAGGTGTAAAGACAGATCCTGAGAGCGGAGTCCAGGTTCGAATGTGTGATGGATGCTATAAGGCAAGAGAGGGTATGGTGAAGAGGTTTGTGAGTGGCGTTGGAGATGAACTTTTTAGTGCTAAGGCACATGCTCGTGGCAGTTCCAGTAGAACCGATCAGTGATGTCAGAATGAAATGCACAGGGATCATTAGACCGATGAGTTGACAATATTCATCAACAGCATATAAATAGATTTTTCAAGAGCCTATGTCGCAAAGTGGGCATTTTCGATAGATATTGGCCTGGTAGTTAGGTCATTCTGCACTAGTTTGCAGACTATGGTGACATGGGGCTCTATTATCTTATTGTACATTGTGATTTTGAGTCCTACAGAAAAGTTGTATTCTCTATTCATCATGCTATCATGTTCAATTACATGCAAAAGTTACCCGATATTCGTTGGCAGGAGTTGTATGTTGATAGTTTTCTTCTATACGAAGATATATTCAAGAGTACAACCGGAATCAATTTATGTTGTCAGTAAACTCCGAGATTTTGTCCATGTTACTGGCAACAAATCGAGGACTTGTGGGTTCACTTCCATTTTTAATGTCGCCTTGTGTGAGGGCATATTTTAATTTGAGAAATAATTGAGAAATTTCATTCTTGTTTTAAAGACTCAACTCTCTCTGTGGTAAATTCAATTGACTAGGTGGAATCCGTGATCAATTCTGAAAGCGTTAAATGGGATGTTTGGCGTTGTGCGCTGATATCCCTTTATATCTGATAGCTGATATGATTGACATGCTCCCGTCTCATTCAATTCCAAATCTCGTAAGATCTGCGTACACATTCAAAGAGGTTTGGGCAACAGGTGGGTTCATTTGAAGGATTTGTTCCGTTTTGTCGTGCAAAAGGCTATATGTCTCTACGTGCGTTTTGTGCATGTCAAGGTTACCGTGCCTTGTGGTGGTGTTTGTAACTGTCGACCAGGGAAGCCAATCATAAGATACACACTGCGACAACCGAGTGGGCTTAGGTTGAGGAGCCTCAAGTACAGAGGGAATTGCGGACCTGTTGACAGCGGTATACAGACCCGGCAGAGTTATATATTCACATGTATAGTTTGGATCGATCGAGGCTCGTGTGGAATTCTTTGCCTGGAAGCACGTCGCCTTTCGGGATGCGCCGACGGCAGGCGATTCTACATGCGCTTTGTCTATCCTTCGACGTTTGTTGCGCTTCTGAGTCGCATTTTCTGTTGAAGGTTCGACCACTGGTTGCACTTCAAGCTCGTCTTGTATCATATCTAAGAGTTTTAAATCGAAGTTCAAATCCGCCAGTCCGGTTCGTGACAATAAGTCTTCAATTTTTTTTGACATAGGCATCTTTTTTTACAAGCTTCATCGTGGCCGCGAAGGGTTGCTGCTCCTGGCAAATCATTTCTAAGGTGCTCAACATTCTAAACCCATTGAATGATTATGATTTATTTCACTATGGAGTTTGTCTATTTATTAATTATTTATCTCTGATATAGTGATACATATAGTGCGATTGCGAACAAATCTGCTGAAAATGGTTATATATATATATATATATATATATAATTTTTTATCCAAAGTAATAATTTCATTCAATGGTCAATGCACACACAAACCTATGGCCCTTGACCACTGGATTTGGGTCCCTTCAAAATAAATTTAATTACGTCGTGATTTGAGATTTCTGCTCGCGACCCTATGGTCTGTGAGCCTATGGCCCTCTGCCCTATAATTATGGTTGGCCATGTAAAAAGTAAAAATTGTTGTTGTTTTTTGTCTTGAAAACAAACAGGCAATCAAATATTTCATATTTATGCCTGAGATCAGATCAGTGAGAATAAAATTTTAAAAAATGATAAGAAATACTTTCACTACTCATAATTACTATCACTACTACTCCGTTAATCTTCAGGTTCCTCATAGGCTAACCTGAACCCTCATATTGTTTTACGTTAATAATCATACGTATACTTCCATTTCAGTGTTCCGGGCAAAAAGTTCGAACTAAAACGTAAAACCGTAGCTTTTTTTAAAAGTCCAAAACTTTTAAACGGGACATTTCAATAGAAAATTTTGAGAACCGTGCATTCCAAAATTTGTCCTTTCGTGTGAAATTCTGGGCCTCAAACCGATGAACCGCCAATCAGAATCCGTGAACTAGAAGTCACTTGTCATTTGACATTTATCACCCGAGACTACGGATCCCCGACCTACTGTCGATAGTGTGTGCATTCGCTTAACTTAGTTCACTATATACGTGGTTATATTTACTTCGTACCGTGCCAGGGCCCAAGTGTGCCTTGTTATACTATACAATGGTGGTCGATTTGACCCAACATCGGCCTGGTAACAAGTTGGATAGCATTAAGAGAAGCTATAAATAGTATATTATCGCAAATTATGAATCAATGCAAAGCTGCTGGCATTACGCTACACGATCTAGTATACATATACATTCATATATATATATATATTTCGTTTTTGAATATGCATATGCATATATATATATATATATATATATATATATATATATATATATATATATATATATTATATATATATAATACATGATGATATTGTGCGTGTGTGTGATACGTATATATATATATATATGTATATGTGTATATATATATATATGTATTATGTATATAATATGTTATATTACGCATGTGCATTGTATTAATACATATATTATTATATTAATATTATTATACAATAATAATATGTATATGTACATAATATGTAGCATATTATTACATTATATAATACATGTATTATTGTATTGTATGCATATTGTAATAATAATGTATATATTATATTTTGAATGGCTTGCACACCAACCATGGCAATGTCATGCTGTATATGTAACCAGCTATGTATGTACACATAATATATGATGATGATGAATATGGATGATTATTGTTGATATTATGCATGTATTGTAATAATATTATTATTGTATTATATATGATAATATATATTAATAATATATTATTAATATATATGCATGTATGCATGGTAATGCGAATATATATGGCATATTATGTAATATAATATGATTATGGCATATATGCTAATATGCATATACATAATACATATGCATATGCATAATATATGTATATGCCATGTATGCATGACATTGATGATGATGTGTTGTGCATGTATTGTGTGTGTTGTATATATATATATATATGTATGTATATATATATGTATATATATATATAATGCACACACACATACACATACATATATATATATATATATATATATATATATATATATATATATATATATATATATATATATATATATATATATATATATAAAAAGTAGTGACCCTTTAAAATTTAAAAGATTGTGTTCAACAGGTGTGGCACAAGTTTAACTGCAGGTGATTTCTTTTATTGTATTAGTTCTGTACATTGTACAAGCATAAATTTAAATATTTTCGCAGCCGCAGTCGTCACCACAGTCACCACACCGACACGACACACGACACATGGACACGGGACACGGAACCGTACAGCAGCAGCTAGTAGAGAATGCGCGGTCATTGAAAATAAAAGCCAGAAAGGAATGCGTGTAAAATAACGTATCAATAAAAAGCGCATCGCAAACGGTCATTTCGGCGGGCGCCAGCCGATGACTGTTTGATAAAAAAAGGGACAATTCTGATATTGACACCATGATACAAAAATTGCACCCATCCAGCTGACAGTGGTCCATATAAAACTTAAAAGTACGATTTTGAACGTAAAACTTGTTGATTATATAAGTTTGAACGTTAAACTTTATGACGTTAGATATATACGGCCATAGGCAATAATGCAATAGAACATGGCCATTGCGCCCACATGATGGCGGCCCATGCGGTCTGCGGGCTGCGGTCATGTTCCTGACATATTTTATTCTTGTACATTTTTTTCCTGTTCAATAGAATACATACTGTATTGTGTTTGTTTTTTTAAAACAAAAACAAACCAAAACAAAAGGTATTTTGCTAAAAATTCAATGCCTACATATTGTTTTTAAAAAACAAATCGCTTTTTAAAAAGAAAAAAATACTGATATACGTAAATATTTTACATAAATATTTGTTTTTTTTTAAAAATACTTATCTATTTTAAAATTTTATGTCGGTACATATTGATATATTTATTTTCTAAATTTACAACAATATACATATACATATTTTTGTTTTTCAAAAACAACCAAAACAAAAATATTTCTAATATAAAAAAGTAATACGGTGTACGTCGTACAGTGTATTCACCTGGCCTGGTATACGACAAAGACACTTCTTCTTAGCAAACTAGTTTCCTACCTGTCGCGAACTCGCGATATGTCTTCTTAGGAGAATAACATGACGTTAATCGGACTTCTGACTGTAATAAAAAACATATCGTGTCGTCATAGAGAAGTAGTTTCCGACGGTCTTAACATGTCGTCATAGTGAAAAGTGCTGTCTGAAACCAGCCCATGTATTTACACTGTATAGTGTATTTACTATTTACTTGATGTTCAGTGATCAGTCGGTAATTTTTACGGTTACATTTGCAACAAAAATCAAAATGCATTTGATAGGAGTAAATATCTAAATATTTATGTAGATAGGAGTCATAGGACGCACTTATTTTTCTTGTACAATTTTTATATATTAAAATTCTTATAAAAAATACTTTCTGTGCACCAGTTTCTAAATACGGCCTTTTTTAAAAAGTCACAAACACGGTGAAGGAGATTGTAAATAGACATTAGAGCCTAGAGGTGGTGAACCGTGAATGAGAATGCTAGGCGTAGTGGCGGGAGTCTTTTAAAAGAGTCCTCCATTGTTTGAGGCCTTTGAGCTATGCAGCAAGAGTAGATATTTAAAAATATAAAATGTACAATTTATGGCAATGGCAGATGCAAAGCCAAAAAGGCCAAAGTCATAAAGGCTGTACCTTTAGTTACAAATATATTATGTATGTACACTGCACCCAAATTTACATTGTAATTATAGACGTATTTCAAAATTTAGAACATTGATTTAGATATTCTGTAGCTATTTAGGAATAGTATGTACGAAGATCTGTTGAGCCCCCTTGACCTTTTCCTTACCAATGCGAGACCTCGTTGTGGTGTGCCACTGTACTGTATATGTAATACAAAATTTAAAAAGGTATATGTTTACCTTTGTTCTTGTTCTGGCAAAGTATAAAATAGCGCTAACTGTAATTCCAATAAATTGCATGTAATTTTCTAACACAGCGTTGTGTAGTATAATTTACATGTGTATGTGAAGTGAACCTTTTTTTCTTTTCGATTTTGTTTTAGAATATGTGCCCTATAGGCACAAATTCTAGCCTGGTTAGAAAAACTGTACATTTAGCTATGACGACATGTTAAGATCGTCGGAAACTATATTGCTACCCGTGTCCGAACGAGATGCCTTTAATCATAGTCGGAATTCCGATATACATGATGATATTCAATTAAGAAGACATATCGCGACGGGTAGAAAAAGAGTTTGCTTACATCAAAGAAAAAAGACATGTGTCTCTCGATAATATCAGGGAAGCACATTTCAGAAATCCAATCTCTGGAGGTAATTTATTGAATAGTTTGAATATAGTTTTTAATGTTGTTTTGTGGAAAATACGAGCTAAATATGCTAAATATTAGTAAATATTTAGATATATAATAACGTGGATGTGTATGTGTGCACGAAAACGCATGTACATAGGTATGCGAATATATGCATGTATATGTATGGGTATGTTAAAAGGTATGTGTGAGTAGGCACGTGTGAGTAGGCACGTGTGAGTAGGCACGTGAGAGTAGGCATGCGTATATATGTATGTGGACAGGTATACGTATATGTATGTGTGGTGTGCATATGCATGTGTATGTATATGTGTGCATACGTGGATAGTTATGGGTATGTGAGTGTATGAATAGGCATGTGAATAGGCATGTGTATGTGCATGTGGATATGTATGTGTACTTGTACACGTGTAAATTAACATGTGAATGTGTATGCGTGCGTTATTTGTATGTGTATGTCCTTATGTATGTGTACATGTACAAGTGTGTATTAAGGCATATACATGTGAATGAAGATATGTATGTGTATGTCAGTGTGAGTGTGAATAAGGTTATTTATGTGTATGTGAACAGGTTTGCATATGTATATATGTGAGCGAATAGGCATGTACATGGTCCGCCAATAGTTATATTTATGTGCATGTGTGCGTGAATAATAGGCACGTACATGTAAATGTGGATAGGTTTTTTAAGTGAGTACAAGTACACGTCAATACACATGCTGATGTGTGTATAGATATTATATGTGTATGTATATGTGAATAGGCATATGTGCGAGTATGCAATAGGTAGGTTCATGTGTTGGGGTGTATGAATATGTATCGGTATATGTATATGAATAGCTACGTGTATGTCAAAAGGTATGTTTATGTGTTGTATGGAAGACATATCTATGTGTATGTAAGTAAGTATGTGTATATGTATATGTGTGTCAATAATAGGCGTGTGCATGGGCTTCTTGACATTTTTTTGGCACTAACATGACCCAGACGACAGATGTGATTTTTTTGTTTTTGTGGAAAATACGATGACATCATCGGTAAATAGTGTTATCGCAGACAAATCATAGCCAGTTTTTTTTTTTTGCGCTAGTACGCTTTTTTACGCATATAAACACGCTTTTTTGTGCACATTTTGATTTTGGAAAGTAAATACTTACCATGTTGGGGTGTGATGATGTTGAAGTTTTGACTATAGTGTACTAATATCTACGCGTATATAGCTCTAATATTGAGCTATGCCTGTATTAGATGAATAGGGGCACAAGTACGAAAGTGTATCATGATGTCGGTTACTGAAGAAAATGGAGAATTACCTGTCCCATCACGCATGCGATTATGGTTGACCCTGTCGTAGACCCTGAGGGGAATTGTTATGACAGAGCGGCAATTGAAGAGTGGTTAGAAAGCCACGGCGTCAGTCCGATCACGCGCACACCCATGACAATAGCAAATTTAGTACCCAATCGGTATGTTTATCGATAGGTTTGTCAAGTGATGTTTATTTGAATACCTGGCGGTCAAGTGCTTTATTCAATCGTATTTATGTGCGTTCGGCTGGCTGTTTTGGTAGCGTGACTTTTGTGTTGATTTACACTTTCTGGTTTGGATATCTGCTGTACATCGATAGGAATACACAGTAAGTTGTATCAAGATGCTATTGTTAAGGCGCTTAATATGAGGACCCACCCGATTGTATGGCCACAACTATATAATGTGCGAGAGTTCATCTTACATTCCACATCTTTTAATGTGAGTCGAGTGAAAAGATCATCGCTTGAGACTTGCACACTTTGATCTATCATGTTGTTTTGGATTTCAAAGATGTATTGGCAGGGCCACAGCCTACATAGCTTAAAAAGCTCCTAATAGTATTTGGAGTTGAGAAGTAATACTAGATGTAGCGATAGAAACAATTCCGTGGCAGTATGCACATCTCGGGTGACGAACAAGGTGTATATAGGTATTCTTTGCTTGGACACACGTGGATTTTCCTAAAACATCGTCCCTAATGCAATAACTATCAAATTCCTATCAATTTCAATTGTAAAAAGATTCATGCAGAATCACTTTATAAATGGCACGAGCCGCGTGTGAGAAAACGCTTATGCTTCTTATATATATATGATGCACTCAAATGTGTATAGTGAGTTCCATGTTTCAGTATGGGTAAATACGAATTCTCTTCGTGTAGATAAGTTTTGTTATATTTTATATGTGCGTGTTTGAGCGTGTACTTCTGCTTCATCCATATAGTGTATGTGACCTTTCTAACCAGATTGTTGTGACGCAATGGAAGTCATTTCAACATTATAAACTATTCTTTCATAGCCGGTGTTATTTTTAGTCTGGGCAAACAGCACTCTTGCAAACCTTATGAGGGACGAGGATAGTTTCGGTATTCGAACCGACCAATCGATAAGGTGCGGAGTTCTTTTTGTTCCTCATCTTCGATTCACAGAGCGCTAAAAGACCTGATCGAGGGACTAAACAAGCCGAATATAGATCGAGAGGTGTCCACAAAGAAACCAGAAATTAGTCGTATCGATTCAGAGACTATGGAGGAACGTGATGCCATTGATCGCAGCGTATCATTGACAACAGTAGGTGTTATATTTGCCCGAGTGTGTTGCATGCCATTCGTACATGTATCGAGTTCATCCTAAATATAGCGGGTGAATTGTAGGATGTTTATTTGAGATACCCGTTGAGTTTCAGCACTTCAGGGCACAACAGCCGACGGATAGTTCTCTGTTTTCGTATGTATACCGAATCACGTTCAACTATAGGCAATTCTATTCTTATTGTCGTGTGTCCTTATTGGGAGTTCCTAAACTTAATATAACACACAGAAAGTGTCTACCGAAAATGAGACTTATGGTATGATAATGGATGTTGTTGTACACATCAACACACCCAATCCCACAGCTCAACAGATGGCAGCCATGCCTGTGGACGTTGTCTGTGTTGTTGACGTGTCTGGATCTATGGCTGCCACAGCCGAGGTAATATCTCGCTCTCACATGGGTATAGTTGTATAATACCCCATTGATGACATGTTGTTGTGCTTGCGATTTGAGTGCGCCCACTATATGCTGGTACCATTTTAAGCGGTGTGTGTCGCATACAACCGAGACTTTCAAGCTGCGTGTAGCATGCTCCTACCCATGTGAATACAAAGACAAATTAGTATACAACCGGAGGCAGTGTTTTGGACTCACACCTTGACCATGCTGAGCATGTTAAAGCTCTTTATCGTCGCTGACAGCCACTACCTGGTGGCTTTCCTAAAAAAAAATGAAATGTGTTGATTCGCTTTGGTCACATGAACAGTTTCTTTGTGCATACATTTATGCGCGTGTACCTCACTCACATGTCACATGTCATCATAACTATAGAGTCAGATGCACAAACGTGTAGACATATCTCTGAACCTCTATCCTACCGTTGTTCTAGGTACTTACCGAACGCGGTCAGACTGCGACCCATGGGCTGACTCTGTTGGACGTGGTGAAGCACGCCATCACCACCATCATCTATTCGCTATCCGCAAATTCCAGATTGGCCATTGTTTCGTTCAGCACGAACGCTCACTGTGTACTTCCTCTGACTGTCATGGATACAGAGTATGTATTGTTTAGCGCTTGTATTCCGAGAAATAATGTTTGGGAGGCTTCTTATCATCTGTGGTTACATCGCTATTTGTCCATTTTGTGTGGGTAGTTGTTGCTGTGTCCTTCGCATCAGTATACTGCAGATCTCCACAACTTAATACCATACGTTTTCACTTTCTCAGTTACATAAGTGCGCAGAGACTGAGTTGTACAAGGTGTGAAAACTGTACTTCTAGCATTGAGTGCAATAGCCCTCTCTACAGTGTGATACGATATGCCCACACCCCTCTCAGACACGGGGCGTGACAAGGGCTATATACTACAGTCCAAAACTGCGGACTACCATGAACCCATATAGACTGAATTCTCTTAAGCTCTAGTTATGACACCTAGCTCACCGTTAGAGACAGCGAAGTGACGTTCGCATCATTAAGGGTCTGGGTCAATCAGTTCACTCCTACATGCAGTGTATGCAATACTTCGATTGCATTTCTAACTGGCTCAGTAGTCAAGGCATAGAAGATGATTTGTAAATGCTGGTCAGCTTAGGTTGTAGTTTATATTCTACACCCTTGCCTGGTGGATGCTATGACACTTCCAAGAGATCTGCGTGCTGCCGATTATATCAGCAGTACTACGGAACATGAACTGTACGGGTTGTCTTATGATATTGGCATTCACAAAGCCATACCCCATCCATTGAGGCACTAAAGCGGCATAGGATAGTGTGGATTGTCTCAGTACAGGAAAATTCCATACTGCACCTGCTGCGCACATAACGGTAAAATCACTATACTCCTCCCTTAATGTCCATATGAATATTTCCTACTCACTTGTAGAGGCACTGAGTTGGCCTTAACCCAGGTTGGTCACATGAATGCAGCAGGCGGTACCAATCTATGGGCAGGCCTATATTCGAGCATTCATCTAGTACGAACTCGTGCGGACATCACGCGATGTGCGTCCATCATGCTTCTCACTGGTATGTATGTTTTGCTAAAGATTATCCTGTTTTTCTATTGTCATAGTAGCGCCTACCTGTGTATAGTTTGTATCAGTAGGTCTTTAAACTAACCAATGGCTATTCCGAAGCCCTGTAGTGCGTGGTTTGAATATGCCTCTCACTGGCGTGTTTAGGATTTTCACTATATCTTCACCTATAGTGTGCCGTACTCATACTTCTTAGTGACTTAAAAGGTTTCTCTGATATTCTACTGACCTTTTGTAGACTTGGGATGGTATTTTATCTGGCACATATCCATGGTCGTATTCCAGCTCAAAATATGCACATGTACATGCAATCAGTCTGGAACACTTTCTTCGAAAGTACAGTGTATTATAACTATCATGAACATGTGGAGTAGTGCAACGTGCGAATCAACGCTATGAAACAAATGATGTGTATACTTGCTGCGGATCTGTGACCTCTGCATTTCAGTCCATCAATACCTAATAGTCTGTACTAATTGTGTACACTTTTCATTGAGCATGCAGTTTAAGTGTGCTAACTTGGACTTCATACTTGTTGTAGATGGCGTCCCCACGAGCACTCCGATGAGAGGATTTGTAGACACGCTGAACCACAAATACCTGTCTGATCCAGCAATACCGCTGGGTTGTCAAATCAATACGTTTGGTTTCGGATATAATGTCCAAAGTCGTCTGCTGCGCGATTTGGTATGTTATAGCCTTCTCGGCTACGTACTTGATGAGTATGAAAGTCTGGAATATTGTACAAGCTCTTTCGTATGACGCTAAGAAACCGGTATTAATAAATCGACTTGCATTCTCCGCGCGTGGGAATACAAGAGTATTATGTGTTTGCATATATGAACACATGGATTCAAACAAATACATATTCAAGTATGCACAGGTACGTATATACTGTGTGAAAGGGCGCGGCTACGGAGATATTCAGTTTCCAGTACACGCGTCGTCAAATGCGATACACATGCGCGTGTATCTGAAGTTATATGAGTAATCATATATAGTATCGCTAAATACTCTTGGGAGGACATGTATATACACTTGATATTCTAGAACACGTGCGTGTATATGCGTGAGTGTAAATCAACCGCAGTATGCGTGATACCATATTGGAAAGTGCTATTCAGCGACTGGTCATAACTTACAATTAACGTGCATGTAAATGTTCCTCTCCATAGGCAGAAGCAGGCATGGGCACGTACTCGTTCATACCAGACAGCGGAATGTGTGGCACTGTGTTCATTAACCACTCGCAAACACGTTGTCTACCCTCGCCATCAATTGTCAGCTCACAGTGGAAGCAAACAGGGACATAGGTACTTGAGGCGCTGCTTGTGTGCGTGTTGTACTGTTAAGTACAAGCTCGGTGCACATATGAGAGTACTTGTAAACAAATCTTAGTCTAGACGCACATTATTAGTTTATACATATGAGCTCAACTTTTCGGTGCCTCGACTGGAGACCAACAGCTTGTGCTGTGTACCCACGAGTGCATGCAATAAAAAATAATGCTGCAGTGCCACTGCCACTGCTACAGGTTTGTATTTACATGTGATGTCTTTGTACATGCATATATGTATCCTGATTAGAAAGGCAGTAGTTTCTCGAGCGTGTTCGTGGCTAGATCTCTGCACACCATACCGTCTTCTAACAGAAAAATCTCAAGTTGTACACCCCTATATCACAATCAGTTTCAAAAGGCTGCGTGAATTACCTAGAAACACAGTATAGGCAATGCCGTATACTAGCAGTAGTACACATGTACAAGGCCATCTATAGACGTATGTATGTACAAGCCGAATCCAGTTCCTGAAACCATTTATTCGATCTCATCGACATCAATTTTTTATCTCTCACTGACAGGGGTGGTAGTGACTGTGACGAGGTCGATAACGCAAGCAACCTTAAAAGTAAGTTCTTTCGAGAATGAGCTTGTATGAGATACTACTTGTCAAGGTGTCAGCAGCCACTCTTTGAGCGTACCGAAATGACGGTTGACTGTGAGGTTTCGTGGGAATATAATCTTATGTATATGTCAGAACGAAGACTTGACTTGTTTTCATTGTTGAACGTAAACATAACTTTTTCTAAAGATATTACATGTGGATTGCTATCTCTACATACATAGGATGATACCGCCCATATATGCTCAAAGTGCGGATTTTCGTAGCCAAAGATGAGCGTTGATACACGCATATGTGCACCCATACCTATCAACTTGTCTCACAAAGGTACGATTGTAATCTTGTATGATTATTGTACCATAATACGTGTATGGTGACAGTTGTGCTTCTTTTGTATACTCGTTGGTAGTATCTGACAAACAATCGAATCTAACAGTGTACACAAACTGCGCATTCAACGTGTCCATGAGTGACCACAGACCTTCATTTTCAGATGAAAGTTTGGCTAATCATGCCTCATCGTTTCATAAATATATATATATATATATATATATATGTATATATATATATATATATATATATATATATGTATCTTATATATATATATATATATATATATATATATATATTATATATATATATATATATTATATATATATATATATATATATATATAATATATATATATATATAACATATAATATAATATTATATAATGATATATATAATAATATAATAACATTATATGTATGTATATATATGTATATATATATATATAATATGTATGTATATATAGCCATGCATTATTATTATGTATACATTGTTGCATGTCATGGCCATATGTTATTATACTACATACATGTGTATATGCATATAATATAATTATATATAACTATGTAATAACATATTACATAATATTATTATGCTCATTATTATATATACATGTATTAACAATATTATTATGTATTATTGTATGTATGCACATTATTATACATATGTAATATGTATAATATATGTATACATATGGCTTATGTATAACATATAACACATATACAATATGTTATAAATAATATGTACATGCATAATATGTACATATACAATACATATGTATGCATGCTTATGTATATATGTATTATGTATTACATATTAGCATTATACATGCTACATACATATATATATGTATTGTATAATATATGTATGGTACATATATATTATATAATACATGACATGTAATAATACATGTATAACATGCATTATGACATACGCAATATGCATATACATATGATGATAATGATGATTGTTGATGATGATTGTGCGCGTGTGTGCGCACAATATGCATGTATTGTATGTATTAATATTATGTATATTGTAGCCATAATATTATTATGTATTATGTATTGTTGTTATACATAATATAACCATTATTAATATTAATAATAATATAATAACATTAATATTATATATATGTATGTATATAGCCAATATACGCATATTGATGTTGTGATGCCAAACGTGCGTGCGTTGTTGACGCGTTGCGTGCGCATTGCGCGTTATAAGTTATAATATATATTATATTATATATAATATTATTATTATTATTATTATGTATATATATGTATATATTACATATATTATTGATACATACATTATGTATTATACACAATGTTATATATGTATATTACATATAATATATAACATATTATATATATATATATATATATATATATATATATATATTATTATATATATATAATATATATAACAATATATATGGCTATATATATACATATTGTATGTGCATGATGTATATTGTGTATATATATATATGTATGTATATATATATGTATATATGTATATATATATATATATATATGTATATATGCGTGTGTGTGTCTCTCTGTGTGTAAATCTATATATATATATATATATATATGTTGGTGTGTGTGTGTGTGTTTTTATCTATATATATATATTGTACACGTATATATATATATAGATATTTGTATATATATATGCATATATATCATATAATGTATATGTATATGTATATATACTTGTACATCTGAGAGTGCACTTGGTTTCTTTAATACAGTATGAATATGTTTAACCATGAATACTAATGGCATCCTGTCTACATCCGAGATAGTTTTATCTCACATCACCACCAATACATGCCCGCTCTACTCTGCAGCCATTTCTATCAACCTTGGCGCACTGCGCTATGGCCTGGGTAGTGATCTAGTCTTTCGATTGAAACGCAGAAATACTACCTGGTTGGGCGATGGTATGTGACTGCTGTGTTTAAAAGTTATATATAGCACGATAAATCTATTTGCTAGACATCTGAGTGGAGTTTATATTGAGTGTACATATATACATGTGTGTGCATTGAAAATGGTTTGTGCATAGGAATCTGATTCTTAGCTTGATTGAATGCTTATTGATTGAATGCTCATATAAGCCATCATTTTCATAGAAATGGCGGCGTCGGATAACTTCTAATAACATATGTGTGCACGAATATCTGCGTCACTACAGCACAGTTGTTGTAGGCGAACTGGATGCTCTATTAAACACAACACAAGTATCGGAACTTTGTGACTCGGTCTCACTTATTTCTATGTACAGAATTACTCACCTTATCGTAAATCGATATTAGATTTACTGTGAAATTCGAAACCAACTTCCTCTGATCCGGTCGTACATTATTCCAGGCGCTTTATGACACAAATATGTACATGCCGAGGGTTCAACCATACTTGTCACACATAACCCCTATGGCTGTGATCCAGTTTTAGGTTTTAAGTACAGTGCATGTACGGGAATGATCAGTACCCGTACTATAACCTACATTGCCTGCTTGTGGTGCGGTATTCATTTACTTGTCCTTGTGGTAAAGAGTCTTACAAGAAATATACGAGCGCCGAACTCGGTTTGACATTTAAGTCCAGCAACGCGAGTAGAATTGACGTGTGTGTGAACCGACCAATACGGATCAATAAGCGTGTGCATAGTGGACTGAAGGTATCTTCCTGTTATAATTGTATTCTCCAACTGTTATCATTTCATTCTCCAATGCTCTTTTTTTCTAATCCTAATCTTCATACCTGCCTGGCGTAGAAGGACAAGTGACTCTCAAAGCGAAACTGACGTACCACACACGGCATCATATGGCACCAGAAAATTTGAATACGGAATGGCAGCGCCATGAAACAACGGCCGAGAGAATGGTTGGTATGAGAGAATAAGAGTAACGAATACGTACCTGTCCTTGTATATACATATATGCATAGATTTGTGGAGATTTCATGCATAGAGACATGCATAGATTTATAGAGAGATGGGTAGGCTGACAGGGAGGGCCACACAAAATAGCATTATGTAATGCAAATATAATTGATGAAAATAAATGGAATGAGAGCACAAGAGTAGAGTAGTGAACTTGTACATGTCCTTGTATATCGTTGTATATACATACATGCGTATATCTTCACAGAGATGGTTAGGCTGGGGTGGAGGGCCACAAACAATCGCTATATGGAATACAATTTAATGGGATTGTCCCCGCCCAAATACATATCCACAATCTTCCATACGTGGTTTCTAAATTGATAAATCAACTGATTAAAACCATCATCCCTAGTGTTGCATTTATTCAGTGGTCGCTAGTAAAACCACTTAAAGTTAGCGATTCGTTAGTAGCTACTTTCGTTGTCATTCGTTCATGTACGAGGTATAACATGCTAGATAAACCAGCATGCTAGTTAAAAACCTTTTCACGAACGATGAGATAAAGCAACATGCTAGATAAAAACTTATTCACCAACGACGAGATAAACCAACATGTTAGATATAAACCTATTCACATTCACGAACGTCGATGCGTTCGTATTTTTTCTTATGGTATATCAACTTCATGTATGTGATGGGTCTAGTTTATAATACAAGAACTGAGAAGAGTTTTCAGTCGTACTTGCCATGGACACTCGTAGACATGTCACATACACCTAACACATATGATCATGCACCTACACATAAGTAGCACTACTGACGTTTCGGACGTATTGCCCTTTGTATACTGCAATGCCGCAACATTGTAGGACTTCTCGCATTCTGTATATTTCTCCGTAAAAGGTTTTGTGCCACGAGGATTCGAATTCTCAAGCTCAATGCTCGAATTCATATATACGTATAACATCTATATATACATATATCATCAATATATACAAGTAACATCTATATATACATAAAACATCGTCGGCTTATACTTTCTTTGTTCCACAATTCAGAACCAAGCCTGCACGCAAACGATGACGGGGTGCGGTCTCACTTGTGCCGAGCGCAGCTGGTCAACGCGATGCGAGACTGCACGCCCCTTCCCGAAGAAGATACTCGGTAGTAAGTAGTAAAGGCTATCAAGCCACGCGGATGCACGCTGCTACGAGTCCATGCTTGAATTTGAGCGTGCATATTCTCATTCCTCGGTAGCAGGTAGAATAGGCTACCACGCCACGCGGATGCACGCTACTACGAATCCATGCATGAATTTGAGCGTGCATATCCCCGTTCGCGTGTTCATGGCGACTGCTGACCTGCTCGTTGCCCTTACACTTGTGCACACGGACATTCATTGTTAACAGTCACATGCACGTCAGTCCCAGGATACACTGTTGTCCAGATGCATGCACAGCTGCTGTAGGCGTCTGTACGGCTATCTGTTTGATGTAGACCGAAAGTCTTCCGTACAAATAATCTGGTTATCTCTCGCAGTGGATATAAGACACACTTTTGTGCAGATTTATGCACAGCTGCTGTAGGCGTCTGTAGGGCTATCTGTTTGAAGTAAACTGAAAGTCTCCCGTACACACAATCTCGTTATCTCTCACAGTGGATATTAAGATGATGTCAAAATGAGGCGTGTACACTTATATTGCACTGATTGTTGCCCCATCGCATCCAATATCCAGTCAGCAATCTGCAGATATTACCGATGATCTCAATACCAACCTGGAACGTCTCAACAAGGTTTTGGACCGGTTCCGATCTGAGCAAGCAAAAGTAAGTCAAATTCGATTGGTTGATGAACTATCACCTGCGCGTATTGAGATTGTGCTGTGAATGTGGCACGTTTGTATATTTGTACGAGATGGCTAGCTAAATATGCATATACAGGTTTCGGTGTACGTACACACACATGTATATGTTAGCTTCCTGATACAGGCGCAAGCGCTTTGCCCCTGATAAGTCAACTGTTCCTCTACGCTTTAGCCTGCCTACAAAGCCCTATTCGAAGATGCAGAAGGGCAAGTGTCGCTTGCCCTCTCCAGAGTGGACTGGTACAAGAAATGGGGCAAACACTACATGCTGTCTCTCGCAAGGTATGTGAATATCCAGCCTGCATATGTGAAGATACATATATTCACCAGTACGTGCACTCACAATCTCAAACTATCCTCTCAATGATATATAAACATAAGCAACATAGCTATATATGTATTTTTGTTAACATGCTATTTTAAGGTGCTCCTATACGAACAGTCAGGCTTACTCGACGAATTAACGTCCACACGAGATGAACAGAGAACTATAAGTATATTTGGTTTACCATGAATCAGAGGTGTGGGTTGCTATGTTGTTTGTGCACTGGGACTAGTCCTCAGATTCTACGTATTACAAGATACACACGTGTGCTTCGATGCAGTAGGATGGTAAATGTATAAAGATACTTTATTTTTTTATTGAGCCAAGAGCGTATATGCACCACAGATCCCATCAACTGCAGCAATGTACTAACTTCAAGGACGCTGGTTTGCAAACGTTTGGTCGGGGTTCTTTGTTTGGTCACATCCAAGACATTGCAGACGACCTGTTCAACAGGCTACCAGCCCCAAAGCCGTCGCAGCCTTGTAAGTAGTATTCTATGGTCCCTCATGCATACACAGTTATATATTTATCCATGTATGCGTGAATGTATAATATATATATATATATGTGTGTGTGTGTGTGTGTGTGTGTCTGTGTGTGTGTGTGTGTCTGTGTCTGTGTCTGTGTGTGTGCGTGTATGTCGCTGTATCTCTTCCACAAAGATACTAATGTTACATTTCGGGAACTTCTGGTGTAATCTCTTCAGCAGGCTACCGGTCAGAAGCCATAGCGTCAACATAGTTTGCGATGGCAATTGATATCTAAGTACATGCATACAATATACATGTATTTTCAGTATCATGGCGAATACGCACGAGCGAGTGGTTTATACCTGAGATCCTGTTTAGTTGTTACGAAAGGAATTCATGTAGTGTTGACAGTGTTTATAGCGACATTCAATGTATGTGTTATTACACTATTAATTGGCCTCATTTCAATGTTTAGGTTTGCGTACGCTTTTCATCTCCATGCATTCTATTTTGTCCCCCGCCCCCCTTTCTTTTTCTTCTACCCCTCCACCTGTGCACAGCGATGCTCAGGAACCTATGCATTTTGATTCACAACAAAGGCTCAGATCTAATTCACAAATATCATATATGAATATGTCTAACAAGCAGATGATTAAGTACTAACCATATGTTCGATACCACAATATCATATATCTCCCTAACAGATCGCACTAAATCAGGCGCACAAGCTCGCTCCCAACCCGTGGATATGAGCATCTACAACAACAGCTCAGCACCTTGTTTTTCAGGTGATTCCGTGGTACACATGGCTGATGGCACCCGGCAACGGGTAGACGAGATCACAAAGGGAAGTGTGGTTCTTACAGCCGAGGGTGCATGTGCGAAGGTCATGTGCGTGCTGAAGTCCCGCCTGGATCCCAATATCCCATGCTTAATGGTAGGTGGGATGGTGTCAGCGAGTTTATCAGTACTTCCAATGCGACCCATTGATATTCATCGTCCCTCTACTCTCAAATCAGTTTTCGAGAATGCGATGGTCATTCCCATACTACATAATGACCTGTAATTGTTTAAGGCATCCCTGAATGCTCTGTCATCCGATGATGTCGACTCCTCTCACTTGTTATCTATCAGCTCGCACCTACACTCCACACATACTTTCTGCAGACCTTCATACACAGCATTGTGAATCTAAGTGTGTAGGGTACCGTCTGACTGCAAATATATTGCAGCACACATGGCAAATCGCCATATGTGTATATATATATATATATATATATATATATATATATATATATATATATATATATATATATATATATATATATATATATATATATATATATATATATATATATATATATATATATATATATATAATTTATATATATATATATATGTGTGTGTGTGTATGTGTATATATTATATATATATATATATATATATATATATATATATATATATATATATATATATATATATTATATACTATATTATATATATATATTATATATATTGAACCCTAAACCCTAAAATCGATGGAGATGAGAAACGAGGAGATGTAGATGTAGATGTAGATGTGAACATGCTTATTATATATATATATATATATATATATATATATATGTGATGATGTATTGTGTGTGTGTGTTGTGTGTGTGTGTGTGTGTGTGTGTGTGTGTGTGTGTGTGATTGTGATTATGTGTGTCTGTGGATATAATATACAATTACATATATATGTGTGTGTATATTTATATGTATATATATATATATATATAGGTATAAATCTATTCATATATATATATTTATATGTATATATAATATACATGTATGTACATATGTATGTAGATATGTACATATATATATATATATATATATATATATATATATATATATATATATATATATATAAACAATATAGGCAACTACAACTTACAGTCAAACCTATTACTACTAGTATTACAGGTCAACTTGATGCCACACTGTAAATTCAGGACATTTACCTTAATACTTATCGCAGGTCTTGCTACCTACTGGTTTGTGTGTCACGCCTTGGCATCCTATCGTTCATCAAGACATTTGGACCTTCCCCGCAAATGTGCGTATTCAATCAACTGTCAGATTGACGGCAGTCTACTCGTTTGTGCTGGTATGGTGTGTCTCTGCGGCTGTTTGTTCTAATTATTCTGATATGAATTGGTGTGCGTTTACTTCTACATTGGAATCAACGCATCTCTGTAAGCATTGGTCTCGCCACGGTTTTCAACTTCCTTTTTTCGAGACAAACGGCACTAATATGCTCCAGAATTTATGTTAAGCCAATCTGCGTTTATTAAATTCAGCACGAAAATCAGTGTATATTACTGTTCGCTTTGTGCATTGCGATCTTCAACTAACCAAAATTGTGCTAGCTCTCGTAGAATTTTTGAAATTGAAGACTTCATACTGGTTTCATTCAGGAGGATCCTCTAGATAACACAACAATAGTCATCAATGACACCACGTGTGTATGCTTGGGACACGGCCGGTTTGACAACGGTGTGATATCCCACCCCTAATTCGGGACAAATGCGGTCCTAAAAGACATGCAACAGGACATCGCGGGTTGGCAACTGGGTCTTGTATGTATCGTCAATGTATTGAGAGATGAAGTGACTGGATTGGTCTGTGGCCTCCAGTTTGCACCGTCACCTGTCCCAGCGTTTGTCGGTACGGAGCTGAATCGCGAGGAACGGAGTGAAGCTATCACTGCTTGGCATATACAGACTGTGTGAAAAAAAATTGAGACATATCCCGCAATAAATGTGTGAAATAAAGCTGTAGAGATGTTTTGACCCATTTCACAATAAATCATGCCTTATAAGGTGAACAATTACTAGGTTAATTCATCTATCCGAAACTTCGATAACACAAATTTCAATGTGTGTGTTTAATATTTAGTATTCTATTTTCGTATTCGACTGTACATTC